>MU108414.1:10465-23966 GCA_012274485.2 Sinapis alba
ATCATATCAGCCTATCAGTACGTATGGCTCGATTTTTTATGCCTTGATGGACAGAGTCTGGGCAGTCGGGGGTCCTTCCAGGCAGCACGGATGGCTGATCGTATCAGCGTATCAGTACCTATGGGTCATTTTTCATTTACTGATGTGACCCGTCCGGACAGTCCATGGTCCGTTGAGTTAAATACTTCAATTCAGTACGGCTAAGGCTGATCATATCAGCCTATCAGTAGGTATGGGTCAATTTTCCATGCCCTGTTTGACCAGTCTTGACAGTCCTTGGTCCTTCAAGGCAGTACAAATGGCTGATCGTATCAGCCTATTTGTACGTATGGGTAATTTTTCATGTACTGATGGGACCAGTCCGGACAGTCCATGGTTTGTTGAGTTAAATCATTCCATTCCGTACAGATAAGGTTGATCATATCAGCATGTTGGTACATATGGGTCGATTTTTTATGGACTGATGGACCAAGCCTAGACAGTCCTTGGTCCTTTTCCAGGCAGTACGGATGGCTGATCGTATCAGCCTATGAGTACGTATGGGTCCTTTTTCATATACTGATGTGACCAGTCGAGACAATCCATGGTCCGTTGGGTTAAATCCTTCCATTAGGTATGGATAAGGCTGATCATATCAGCCTATCAGTAGGTATTGGTCGATTCTTCATGCCATGATGGACCAAGTTTGGACAGTCCTTGGACCTTCCAGGCAGTACGGATGGCTGATCGTATCAGCCAATCAGTATGTATGGGTCATTTTTCATGTACTGATGGGACCATTCCGGACAGTCCATGGTCCGTTGAGTTAAATCCTTCAATTCAGTACGCTAAGGCTGATCATATCAGCCTATAGGTATGAATGGGTCAATTTTTCATGCCCTGATTGACCAGTCTTTACAGTCCTTGGTCCTTCAAGGCAATACGGATGGCTTATCTTATAAGCCTATCAGTACATATGAGTCATTTTTCATGTACTGATGGAACCAGTGTTGACATTCCATGGTTCGTTTAGTTAATTCCTTCCATTCAGTACGGATAAGGCTGATCATATCAGCCTATCAGTACGTATAGGTCTAGTTTTTATGCCCTGATGGACCAAGTCTAGACAGTCCGGGGCCTTCCAGGTAGTACGGATAACTGATCGTATTAGCGTATCAGTACGTATGGGTCATTTTTCATGTACTGATGGGACCAGTCCGAACAGTACATGGTCCGTTGAGTTAAATCCTCCAATTCAGTACGGATAAGGCTAATTATATCAGCCAATCAGTACGTATGGGTCAATTTTTCATGCCCTGATGGACCAGTCTTGACAATCCTTGGTTCATTTAGTTAAATCCTTCCATTAAGTATGGATAAGCACATCATATCAGCCTACAAGTACGTATGGGTCATTTTTCATGTACTGATGGGACCAGTCTGGACAGTCCATGATTTGTTGAGTTAAATCATTCCATTCAGTACATATAAGGATGATTATATCAGCATGTTGGTACCTATGGGTCTATTTTTTATGAACTGATAGACCAAGTCTAGACAGTCCTTGGTCCTTTTCCAGGCAGTACGGATGGCTGATCGTATAAGCCTATCAGTACGTATGGGTCATTTTTCATGTACTGATGGGACCAGTGTTAACATTCCATGTTTCGTTGAGTTAAATCCTTCCATTCAGTATGGATAAGGCTGATCATATTAGCCTATCAGTACGTATAGGTCAAGTTTTTATGCCCTAATGGACCAAGTCTAGACAGTCCGGGGTCCTTCCAAGCAGTACGGATGGCTGATCGTATCAGCCTATGAGTACGTATGGGTCATTTTTCATGTACTGATGGGACCAGTCCGGACAGTACATGGTCCGTTGAGTTAAGTCCTTCAATTCGGTACGGATAAGGCTGATCATATAAGCCCAGCAGTACGTATGGGTCGATTTTTCATGCCCTGATGGACCAGTCTTGACAGTCCTTGGTCCTTCCAGGCAATACAAATGGCTGATCGTATCAGCCTGTGAGTAAGTATGGGTCATTTTTCATGTACTGATGTGACCAGTCCGGACTGTTCATGGTCTGTTAAGTTAAATCCTTCCCTTCAGTATGGATAAGGCTGATCATATCAACCTATCAGTACGTATAGGTCAAGTTTTTTTGCCCTTATGGACCAAGTATGGACAGTCCGGGATCCTTCCAGGCAGTACAGATTGCTGATCGTATCAGCGTATCAGTACGTATGGTTCATTTTTCATGTACTGATGGGACCAGTTCGGACAGTCCATGGTCCGTTGAGTTAAATCCTTCAATTCAGAACGGATAAGGCTATTGGTGCGTATGGGTCGATTTTTTATGCCCTGATGGACTAAGTCTGGACAGTCTGGGGTCCTTCCAGCCAGTACGGATGGCTGATCGTATCAGCATATCAGTACGTATGGGTCATTTTTCATGTACTGATGGGACCAGTCCGAACAGTACATGGTCCGTTGAGTTAAATCCTCCAATTCAGTTCGGATAAAGCTGATTATATCAGCCAATCAGTACGTATGGGTCGATTTTTCAAGCCCTGATGGACCAGTCTTGACAGTCCTTGGTCCTTCCAGGCAATACAAATGGCTAATCGTATCAGCCTATGAGTACGTATGGGTCAGTTTTCATGTACTGATGGGACCAGTCCGGACAGTCCATGGTTTGTTGAGTTAAATCATTCCATTCAGTACAGATAAGGATAATTATATCAGCATGTTGGTACGTATGGGTCTAGTTTTTATGAACTGATGGACCAAGTCTTGACAGTCCTTGGTCCTTTTCCAGGCAGTACGGATGGCTGATCGTATCAGCCTTTGAGTACGTATGGGTCATTTTTCATGTACTGATGTGACCAGTCGAGACAGTCCATGGTCCGTTGAGTTAAATCCTTCCATTAAGTATGGATAAGGCAGATCATATCAGCCTATCAGTACGTATGTGTCAATTTTTATGCCCTGATGGATCAAGTCTGGACAGTCCGGGGTCCTTCCAAGCAGTACGGATGGCTTATCGTATCAGCGTATCAGTACCTATGGGTCATTTTTCATGTATTGATGGGACCAGTCCGGACAGTCCATGGTCCGTTGAGTTAAATACTTCAATTCAGTACGGCTAAGGCTGATCATATCAGCCTATCAGTAGGTATGGGTCAATTTTTCATGCCCTGATTGACCAGTCTTGACAGTCCTTGGTCCTTCAAGGCAGTACAGATGGCTGATCGTATAAGCCTATCAGTACGTATTGGTCATTTTTCATGTACTGATGGGACCAGTGTTTACATTCCATGGTTCGTTGAGTTAAATCCTTCCATTCAGTACGGATAAGGCTGATCATATTAGCCTATCAGTATGTATAGGTCGAGTTTTTATGCCCTGATGGACCAAGTCTAGACAGTCCGGGGTCCTTCTAGGCAGTACGGATGGATGATCGTATTAACCTATGAGTACATATGGGTCAATTTTCATGTACTGATGGGACCAGTCCAGACAGTACATGGTCCGTTGAGTTAAATCCTTCAATCCAGTACGGATAAGGCTGATCATATAAGCCCATCAGTACGTATAGGTCGATTTTTCATGCCCTGATGGACCAGTCTTGACAGTCCTTTGTCCTTCCAGTCAATACAAATTGCTGATCGTATCAGCCTGTGAGTAAATATGGGTCATTTTTCATGTAATGATGTGACCAGTCCGGACTGTCCATGGTCCGTTAAGTTAAATCCTTCCATTCAATATGGATAAGGCTGATCATATCAACCTATCAGTACGTATAGGTCAAGTTTTTATGCCTTGATGGACCAAGTATGGACAGTCCGGGATCCTTCCAGGCAGTAAGGATTGC
The DNA here is from genome assembly GCA_012274485.2 of Sinapis alba. NCBI lineage: Eukaryota > Viridiplantae > Streptophyta > Magnoliopsida > Brassicales > Brassicaceae > Sinapis > Sinapis alba. The sequence continues at coordinate 14,320 of MU108414.1, forward strand.
TGATCATATCAGCGTATCAGTACGTATGGGTCTTTTTCATGTACTGATTGGACTAGTCCGGACAGTCCATAGTCTGTTGAGTTAAATCCTTCAATTCAGAACGGATAAGGCTATTGGTACGTATGGGTCGATTTTCTATGCCCTGATGGACTAAGTCTGGACATTTCGGGGTCCTTCCGGGCAGTACGGATAGCTGATCGTATTAGCGTATCAGTACGTATGGGTCATTTTTCATGTACTGATGGGACCAGTCCAAACAGTACATGGTCCGTTGAGTTAAATACTCCAATTCAGTACGGATAAGGCTAATTATATCAGCCAATCAGTACGTATGGGTCAATTTTTCGCCCTGATGGACCAGTCTTGACAGTCCTTGGTTCATTGAGTTAAATCCTTCCATTAAGTATGGATAAGGCACATCATATCAGTCTACAAGTACGTATGGGTCATTTTTCATGTACTGATGGGACCAGTCCGGACAGTCCATGGTTTGTTGGGTTAAATCATTCCATTCAGTACAGATAAGGATAATTATATCAGCATGTTGGTACGTATGGGTCTATTTTTTATGAACTGATAGACCAAGTCTAGACAGTCCTTGGTCTTTTTCCAGGCAGTACGGATGGCTGATCGTATCAGCCTATGAGTACGTATGGGTCATTTTTCATGTACTGATGTGACCAGTCGAGACAGTCCATGGCCCGTTGAGTTATATCCTTTCATTAAGTATGGATAAGGCTGAGCATATCAGCCTATCAGTACGTATGTGTCAATTTTTTATCCCCTGATGGATCAAGTCTTGATAGTCTGGGGTCCTTCCATGCAGTACGGATGGCTTATCGTATCAGCGTATCAGTACCTATGGGTAATTTTTCATGTACTGATGGGACCAATCCGGACAGTCCATGGTCCGTTGAGTTAAATACTTCAATTCAGTACGGCTAAGGCTGATCATATCAGCCTATCAGTAGGTATGGGTCAATTTTTCATGCCCTGATTGACCAGTCTTGACAGTCCTTGGTTCTTCAAGGCAGTACGGATGGCTGATCGTATAAGCCTATCAGTACGTATGGGTCATTTTTCATGTACTGATGGGACCAGTGTTAACATTCCATGTTTCGTTGAGTTAAATCCTTCCATTCAGTATGGATAAGGCTGATCATATTAGCCTATCAGTACGTATAGGTCGAGTTTTTATGCCCTGATGGACCAAGTCTAGACAGTACGGGATCCTTCCAGGCAGTACGGATGGCTGATCGTATCAGCCTATGAGTACATATGGGTCATTTTTCATGTACTGATGGGACCAGTCCGGACAGTACATGGTCCGTTGAGTTAAGTCCTTCAATTCAGTACGGATAAGGCTTATCATATAAGCCCAGCAGTACGTATGGGTCGATTTTTCATGCCCTGATGGACCAGTCTTCACAGTCCTTGGTCCTTCCAGGCAATAGAAATGGCTGATCATATCAGCCTGTGAGTAAGTATGGGTCATTTTTCTTGTACTGATGTGACCAGTCCGGACTGTTGATGGTCTGTTAAGTTAAATCCTTCCATTCAGTATGGATAAGGCTGATCATATAAACCTATCAGTACGTATAGGTCAAGTTTTTATGCCCTGATGGACCAACTATGGACAGTCCAAGATCCTTCCAGGCAGTACGGATTACTGATCATATCAGCGTATCGGTACGTATGGGTCATTTTTCATATACTGATGGGACCAGTCAGGACAGCCCATGGTCTGTTGAGTTAAATCCTTCAATTCAGAACGGATAAGGCTATCAGTACGTACGGGTCGATTTTTTATGCCCTGATGGACTAAGTCTGGACATTCCGGGGTCCTTCCAGGCAGTACGGATGGCTGATCGTATCAGCGTATCAGTACGTATGGGTCATTTTTCATAGGGCAAATCTGGACAGTCCACGGTCCGTTGAGTTAAATCCTTCAATTCAGTGCGGATAAGGCTGATCATATAAGCTCATCACTACGTATGGGTCGATTTTTCATGCCCTGATGGACCAGTCTTACCAGTCCTTGGTCCTTCCAGGCAATACAAATGGCTGATCGTATAAGCCTATGAGTAAGTATGGGTCATTTTTCATGTACTGATGTGACCAGTCCGGACTGTCCATGGTCCGTTAAGTTAAATCCTTCCATTCAGTATGGATAAGGCTGATCATATCAACCTATCAGTACGTATAGGTCAAGTTTTTATGCCCTGATGGGCCAAGTATGGACAGTCCGGGATCCTTCCAGGCTGTACGGATTGCTGATCGTATCAGTGTATCAGTACGTATGGATCATTTTTTCATGTACTGATGGGACCAATCCAGAGAGTCCATGGTCCGTTGAGTTAAATCCTTCAATTCAGAACGGATAAGGCTATCGGTACGTATGGGTCGATTTTTTATGCCCTGGTGGACTAAGTCTGGACAGTCCGGGCTCCTTCCAGGCAATACGGATGGCTGATCGTATCAGCGTATCAGTATGTATGGGTCATTTTTCATGGGACCAGTCTGGACAGTCCATGGTCCGTTGAGTTAAATCCTTCAATTCAGTACGGATAAGGCTGATCATATCAACCTATCAGTACGTATGGGTCGATTTTTAATGCCCTGATGGACCAGTCTTGACAGTCCTTGGTCCTTCCAGGTAATAGAAATGGCTGATCGTATCGGCCTATGAGTACGTATGGGTCATTTTTCATGTACTGATGGGACCAGTCCGGACACTCTATGGGTTGTTGAGTTAAATCATTCCATTCAGTAAAAATAAGGATGATTATATCAGCATGTTGGTACGTATGGGTCTAGTTTTTATGAACTGATGGACCAAGTCTAGACAGTCCTTGGTCCTTTACCAGGCAGTACGGATGGCTGACCGTATCAGCCTATGAGTATGTATGGGTCATTTTTCATGTACTGATGTGACCAGTCGAGACAGTCCATGGTCCGTTGAGTTAAATCCTTCCATTAAGTATGGATAAGGCTGATCATATCAGCCTATCAGTACGTATGTGTCAATTTTTTATGCCCTGATGGATCAAGTCTGGACAGTCCGGGGTTCTTCCAGGCAGTACGGATGGCTTATCGTATCAGCGTATCAGTACCTATGGGTCATTTTTCATGTACTGATGGGACCAGTCCGGACAGTCCATTGTCCGTTGAGTTAAATACTTCAATTCAGTACGGCTAAGGCTGATCATATCAGCCTATCAGTAGGTATGGGTCAATTTTACATGCCCTGATTGACCAGTCTTGACAGTCCTTAGTCCTGCAAGGCAGTACGGATAGCTGATCGTATGACCTATCAGTACGTATGGGTCATTTTTCATGTACGGATGGGACCAGTGTTGACATTCCATGGTTCGTTGAGTTAAATCATTCCATTCAGTATGGATAAGGCTGGTCATATTAGCCTATCAGTACGTATAGGTCGAGTTTTTATGCCCTGATGGACCAAGTCTAGACAGTCCGGGGTCCTTCCAGGCAGTACGGATGGCTGATCGTATCAGCCAATGAGTAAGTATGGGTCATTTTTCATGTACTGATGTGACCAGTCCGGACTGTCCATAGTCCGTTAAGTTAAATCCTTCCATTCAGTATGGATAAGGCTGATCATATTAGCCTATCATTACGTATAGGTCAAGTTTTTATGCCCTGATGGACCAATTATGAACTGTCCGGGATCCTTCTAGGCAGTACGGATTGCTGATCGTATCAGCGTATCAGTACGTATGGGTCATTTTTCATGTACTGATGGGACCAGTCTGGACAGTCCATTGTCCGTTGAGTTAAATCCTTCAATTCAGAACGAATAAGGCTATCGATACGTATGGGTCGATTTTTTATGCCCTGATGGACTATGTCTGGACATTCCGGGGTTCTTCCAGGCAGTACGGATGGCTGATCGTATCAGTGTATCAGTACGTATGGGTCATTTTTCATGGGACCAGTCTGGACAGTCCATGGTCCGTTGAGTTAAATCCTTTAATTCAGTACAGATCAGGCTGATCATATAAGCCCATCAGTACATATGGGACGATTTTTCATGCCTTGATGGACCAGTCTTGACAGTCCTTGGTCCTTCCAGGCAATACAAATGGCTGATCGTATCAGCCTATGAGTTAGTATGGATCATTTTTCATGTACTGATGTGCCAGTCCGGACTGTCCATGGTCCGTTAAGTTAAATCCTTCCATTCAGTATGGATAAGGCTGATCATATCAACCTATCACTACGTATAGGTCAAGTTTTTATGCCCTGATGGACCAAGTAAGGACAGTCCAGCATCCTTTCAGGCAGTACGGATTGCTGATCGTATCAGCATATCAGTACGTATGGATCATTTTTCATGTACTGATGGGACCAGTCCGAAGAGTCCATGGTCCGTTGAGTTAAATCCTTCAATTCAGAACGGATAAGGCTATCGGTACGTATGGGTCGATTTTTTATGCCCTGATGGACTAAGTCTGCACAGTCCGGGGTCCTTCCAGGCAGTACAGATGGCTGATCGTATCAGCGTATCAGTACGTATGGGTCATTTTTCATGGGACCAGTCTGGACAGTCCATGGTCCGTTGAGTTAAATCCTTCAATTCAGTACTGATAAGGCTAATCATATCAGCCTATGAGTACGTATGGGTCGATTTTTAATCCCCTGATGGACCAGTCTTGAAAGTCCTTGGTCCTTCCAGGCAGTACAAATGGCTGATCATATCAGCCAATTTGTACGTATGGGTCATTTTTCATGTACTGATGGACCAAGTTTGTATAGGCCATGGTTTGTTGAGTTAAATCCCTCCATTCAGTACAGATAAGGATGATCATATCAGCATGTTGGTACGTATGGGTCTATTTTGTATGGACTGATGGACCAAGTCTAGACAGTCCTTGGTCCTTCCAGGCAGTACAGATGGCTGATTGTATCAGCCTATGAGTACGTATGGGTAATTTTTCATGTACTGATGTGACCAGTCCGGACAGTCCATGGTTTGTTGAGTTAAATCATTCCATTCAGTACAGATAAGGATGATCATATCAACATACGTATGGGTCATTTTTCATGTACTGAACTGACCAGTTGAGACAGTCCATGGTCCGTTGAGTTAAATCCTTCCATTAAGTATAGATAAGGCTGATCATATCAGCCTATCAGTACATATGGGTCGATTTTTTATGCCCTGATGGACCAAGTCTGGACAGTCCGGGGTCCTTCCAGGCAGTACGGATGGCTTATCATATCAGCGTATCAGTATGTATTGGTCATTTTTTCATGTAATGATGGGACCAGTCCGGACAGTCCATGGTCCGTTGAGTTAAATCCTTCAATTCAGTACGGAAAAGGCTGATCATATTAGCGTATCAGTACGTCTGGGTCGATTTTTCATGCCCTGATGGAACAGTCTTGACAGTCCTTGGTCCTTCCAGGCTGTACAAATGGCTGATCGTATTGGCCAATCAGTACGTATGGGTCATTTTTCATATACTGATGGGACCATTCCGGAAAGTCCATGGTCCGTTCAGTTAAATCCTTCAATTCAGTACGGATAAGGCTGATCATATCAGCATGTCGGTACGTATGGGTCGATTTTTTATGGACTGATGGACCAAGTCTAGACAGTCCTTGGTCCTTCCAGGCAGTACGGATGGCTGATCGTATCAGCCTATGAGTACGTATGGGTCATTTTTCATGTACTGATGTGACCAGTCTAGACAGTCCATGGTCCGTTAAGTTAAATCCTCCATTCAGTATGAATAAGGCTGATCATATCAGCCTATCAGTAGGTATTGGTCAATTTTTTATGCCCTGATGGACCAAGTTTGTACAGTCCTTGGTCCTTCCAGGCAATACGGATGGCTCATCGTATCAGCCAATCAGTACGTATGGGTCATTTTTCATTTACTGAGGGACCATTCCGGACAGTCCATGGTCCGTTGAGTTAAATCCTTCAATTTAGTACGGATAAGGCTGATCATATCAGCATGTCGGTACGTATGGGTCGATTTTTTATGGACTGATGGACCAAGTCTAGACAGTCCTTGGTCCTTCCAGGCAGTACGGATGGCTAATCGTATCAGCCTAGCAGTACGTATGGGTCATTTTTCATGTACTGATGGGACCAGTCTAGACAGTCCGTGCTCCATTGAGTTAAATCCCTCAATTCAGTACGAATAAGGCTGATGGTATCAGCCTATCAGTACGTATGGGTCGATTTTTCATGCCCTGATGGACCAGTCTTGACAGTCCTTGGTTCTTCCAGGAAGTACAAATGGCTGATCGTATAAGCCTATTTGTACGTATGGGTCATATTTCATGTACTGATAGGACCAGTCCTGATAGGCCATGGTTTGTTAAGTTAAATCCTTCCATTCAGTACAGATAAGGATGATCATATAAGCATGTTGGTACGTATGGGTTGATTTTTTATGGACTGATGGACCAAGTCTAGACAGTCCTTGGTCCTTCCAGGCAGTACGGATGGCTGATCATATCAGCCTATGAGTACGTATGGTTCATTTTTCATGTACTGATGTGATCAGTCCGAAAAGTCCATGGTCAGTTAAGTTAAATCATTCAATTCAGTACGGCTAAGGCTGATCATATCAGCCTATCAGTAAGTATGGGTCAATTTTTCATGCCCTGATTGACTAGTCTTGGCAGTCCTTGGTCCTTCAAGGCAGTACAAATGGCTGATTGTATCAGCCTATTAGTATGTATGAGTCATTTTTCATGTACTGATGGGACCAGTCCAGACAGTCCATGGTTTGTTGAGTTAAATCCTTCCATTCAGTACGGATAAGGCTGATCATACCAGCATGTCGGTATGTATGGGTCAATTTTTTATGGACTGATGGACCAAGTCTAGACAGTCCTTGTTCCTTCCAGGGAGTACGGATGGCTGATTGTATCAGCCTATCAGTACGTATGGGTCATTTTTTATGTACTGATGGGACCAGTCCAGTCAGTCCATGGTCCGTTGAGTTAAATCCTTCCATTCAGTACGGATAAGGCTGATCATATCAGCCTATCAGTATTTATGGGTCATTTTTGCATGGCATGATGGAACAGTCTAGAAAGTCCTTGGTCCTTCCAGGCAGTACGGATAGCTGATCGTATAAGCCTATCAGTATGTATGGGTCATTTTCATGTACTGAGTGGACCAGTCCGGACAGTCCATGGTCTGTTGAGTTAAAGTCTTCAATTCAGTACGGATAAGGCTGATCATATCAGCATGTCGGTACGTATGGGTCAATTTTTCATGCCCTGATTGACCAGTCTTGACAGTCCTTGGTCCTTCAAGGCAGTACAAATGGCTGATCGTATCAGCCTATTAGTATGTATGAGTCATTTTTCATGTACTGATGGGACAAGTCCGGACAGTCCATGGTTTGTTGAGTTAAATCCTTCCATTCAGTACGGATAAGGCTGATCATATCAGCATGCCGGTACGTATGGGTCAATTTTTTATGGACTGATGGACCAAGTTTTGACAGTCGTTGGTCCTTCCAGGCAGTACGGATGGCTTATCGTATCAGCCTATGAGTATGTATGGGTTATTTTTCATGTACTGATGTGACCAGTCCGTACAGTCCATGGTCCGTTAAGTTAAATACTTTCATTCAGTATGGATAAGGCTGATCGTATCAGCCTATCAGTACGTATGGGTCTATTTTTTATGCCCCGATTGACTAAGTCTGGACAGTCCAGGGTCCTTCCAGGCAGCATGGATGGCTGATCGTATCAGCGTATCAGTATGTATGGGTCATTTTTCATGTACTGATGGGACCAGTCCGGACAGTCCATGGTCCGTTGAGTTAAATCCTTCAATTCAGTACGGATAAGGCTGATCATATCAGCCTATCAGTACGTATGGGTCGATTTTTCATGCCCTGATGGACCAGTCCTGACAGTCCTTGGTCCTTCCAGGCAGAACAAATGGCTGATCGTATCACCCTATTTGTACGTATGGTAATTTTTCATGTATTGATGGGACCAGTCCGGACAGTCCATGGTTTGTTGAGTTAAATCATTCCATTCAGTACAGATAAGGATGATCATATCAGCATGTTGGTACGTATGGGTCGATTTTTTATGGACTGATGGACCAAGTCTAGACAGTCCTTGGTCCTTTTCCAGGCAGTACGGATGGCTAATCGTATCAGCCTATGAGTACGTATGGGTCATTTTTGATGTACTGATGTGACCAGTCGAGACAGTTCATGGTCCGTTAAGTTATATCCTTCCATTAAGTATGGATAAGGCTGATCATATCAGCCTATCAGTACGTATGGGTCGATTTTTTATGCCCTGATGGACCATGTCTGGACACTCCGGGGTCCTTCCAGCCAGTACGGATGGCTTATCATATCAGCGTATCAGTACATATGGGTCATTTTTCATGTACTGATGGGACCAGTCCGGACAGTCAATGGTCCGTTGAGTTAAATCCTTCAATTCAGTACGGATAAGGCTGATAATATCAGCCTATCAGTACGTATGGGTCGATTTTTCATGCCCTGATGGACCAGTCTTGACATTCCTTGGTCCTTCCAGGCAGTACAAATGGCTGATCGTATCAGCCTATTTGTACGTATGGGTCATTTTTCATCTACATAAGGGACCAGTCCGGACAGTCCATGGTTTGTTGAGTAAAATCCTTCCATTCAGTACATATAAGGATGATCTTATCAGCATGTTGGTACGTATGGGTCGATTTTTTATGGACTGATGGACCAAGTCTAGACAGTCCTTGGTCCCTTTTCAGGCAGTATGGATGGCTGATCGTATCAGCCTATGAGTACGTATGGGTCCTTTTTCATATACTGATGTGACCAGTCGAGACAGTCCATGGTCCATTGAGTTAAATTCTTCCATTGAGTATGGATAAGTCTGATCATATCAGCCTATCAGTAGGTATTGGTCGATTTTTCATGCCCTGATGGCCCAAGTTTGGACAGTCCTTGGTCCTTCCACGCAGTACGGATGGCTGATCGTATCAGCCAATCAGTATGTATGGCTCATTTTTCATGTACTGATGGGACCATTCCGGACAGTCCATGGTCCGTTGAGTTAAATCCTTCAATTCAGTACGGCTAAGGCTGATCATATCAGCCTATAGGTATGTATGGGTCAATTTTTCATGCCCTGATTGACCAGTCTTGACAGTCCTTGGTTCTTCAAGGCAGTACGGATGGCTTATCGTATAAGCCTATCAGTACGTATGGGTCATTTTTCATGTACTGATGGAACCAGTGTTGACATAACATGGTTCGTTGAGTTAAATCCTATGGTCTGTTGAGTTAAATCGTTCAATTCAGAATGGATAAGACTATCGGTACGTATGGGTCGATTTTCTATGCCCTGATGGACTAAGTCTGGACATTCCAGGGTCCTTCCAGGCAGTACGGATGGCTGATCGTATCAGCGTATCAGTACATATGGGTCATTTTTCATGGGACCAGTCTGGACAGTCCACGGTCCGTTGAGTTAAATCCTTCAACTCAGTGCGGATAAGGCTGATCATATAAGCCCATCAGTACGTATGGGTCGAGTTTTCATTCCCTGATGGACCAGTCTTGACAGTCCTTGGTCCTTCCAGACAGTTCAAATGGCTGATTGTATCAGCCTATTTGCACGTATGG
>MU108417.1:0-27809 GCA_012274485.2 Sinapis alba
TTTTTTTTTCAAACGCTATTCAGAACTCTCCACCACAACAAGAACAGCAGATGGAAGCTAATCTTTCTGGAAGCTCCTCGACTTCAAGACAAAATCAAAAGATTGATGTCGGTGGGAGGTTGATCAAGGGAATACTTCGGAGAAATGAGACACGGCCTAGCCAGGCTTCATCTTTTGTCCAGCCTGAGCAAAGAGTAGAACCCACAGAATCAGAAAACACCAAGCGTCCTCCTCGGCCAGCCAACATTCGAGCAGGTTTTATTGGAGTAGGATTTCAGTCCAAATGTGAGCTACCCAAGTTAGGCTCATAAATTAAAATAAAGATGGTCAATGTGCAGGGAAAGATTATCATGTTTCTGGTACCAACAGTGAAAAGCTAGAGAGGCGTGCAAGAAACAAGGACAGACCTGATCGTGTTGTGTGGGCTCCTCGCCGTGCTGATGGTCCCAATATCAGCGAGGATCAGCTGACATCTTCAGCAGGTTCTGTTCCTGTTGTTGACAAATACATAATTAGTTTAGTTTTCTTTATGGTTGTGCATAACATCTGAACTCATTATCTATATGACCTTACAGCAAACAATGGAGAAGTGGTGAACTCCTCTGGTGGACACACTCTTGAGAATGGTTAGTTCATTTTGAAGTTGGAGCATGCATAATGTGCCTTATGTCCGTATATGAATCAAGGAAAGTGAATACTGGTTCTGCCGAAACATTTTGACTCTATCCAGGTTCTGCTAGACATTCTAGTCGCCGTATTGGAGCTCGCAATAGAAAAGAAGACAGCTTTGCCATGACTATTGAGGGTAAAACATCCCGGAGAGGTGGTGGTGGTGGGGGTCCCAGTTCACATGAGGCAAGCCAAACTAAAGCCTTTTTACTTCCTTATAATATGCTCTTATAACTGTGTTTAGAAGACTCATTTTTTTATGTGCTGCAGAAGCAAATGTGGATCCAAAAATCATCATCCGGTACTTGATATATTCGCTTTACATATGGTAAGCTGTAGTCGCACGCACGCCTGCCTTCTATCATTTCCAGCGTTTAACATCAATTTCTTGTTTTCTTCATGAATTATTAGAAGATGTATATATCAACACAATGTTATGATTGTTCTTACCTTTCAGGCTTTATATATCAAGCCAATTCCAATGGACTATGTCCTTCAACGGGAATCTATAGATCTGAATCGAAATGGGGAGTAACAGTATCAACATCACTCTGGGTTTTTGTGGACTATTGGTCCATCATCGTAGGTCGTAGTAGTATTGCAGATAAAAGAGGCCCTTCTCATAGTAGGAATCAGCTCAAGATTTATGGTTTTAAGACAAGAAAGACTCGGTTGCTACTTGCTTTTGAAGGCTTTTAGCAGTTCACGGTACCTGCATCCCCTTTTGCCTTGTGCTGTGTTACAGACAAGTGGGTGAGAAGTGAGAACTTACTCCCGAGTCTAAGTAATGTTTTTAAGTCAAAGTGTATAGGGAGCAGGAAACACTGTACGGGGTTATTATTTTTGGTTCCTGAGAGGTCTCGGAATGTGATTTGCAGGATTTAACCGTAATAGTTTTATCACTTTTCTTGTGGTGTTTGGGTTTATTTCATCTGATTGTTATATAACCAAAAGAATGTTTTGCATGCCACCAAGATTACTGGGTTTTCTTGTGAAATTTTTATGATTCATAATAATAATAACAACGACATTGTGTTTCTCATACACTAAAACCTCTATAACGATATTTTTAAATTTTATTAATTTATAGAGATATTAATTTATAGATATATAGTGAAGTTTAACAAATTTTTTGTAAATGTATATTTTTCTATGTTTTCCTATTATTTAAAATTTTCTTTTTCTTACATTACATATTTTCATGTTTTACATAATTTTCATATTCTCATTAATTTTTTTTGTTGTTGCTTTTAAGAGAACTATTATATATACCATGTCATGTTAGTTACACCCATCAAATAAAAATTCACTTTTATTCTTTTTTGCCAAGCTTTTGTCTTCTCATTTTAAAAATACTAGTATTAAACTTATATTACGCATAAAAATATATATATATTGTTATTTAAGAAGTGAATTTGATGAGTTGTCAAGCTTTCCATAATTTTAGGTTTAGTCATATTTTATACTTAACTATTAATTTAATAAATAATTTTAGTGATTTAGCTGATAATTTATCTTTATCTTGAAAATAATTAAGAAAATTCTAACAATAAAATCATAGTTACTTTATATTATTTTATGCTTAATTATTAATATTAATAAATAATTTTAGTAATTTAACTGATAATTATCATTATTTTGAAAATAATTAAAAAAATCTAATGATAATATCATACTAAAATTAATATTATTTACTTTAGTAATATCAATATTATATATGTTTATATTATATTTGGTTTAGTAAAATATTAAATCAGCTTTATGTTAATATATATCACATAAGTTAAAGTGTTTAAGATCTTTATTACCCTTAATAAATAATTAGATTAGTTTTATTAATATATTACCCATACATTAAAAAGTATTTCATTAATTTGATAATCATTATTATCTAAAAAGATTTTATATTATGTTATCCAAAAATATTTTATATCATATTATTTTAAAAATAAATATAAAATTCATGTATATAGTTTTATATATGTATATATGAATGTTTTCAAGTTTATTTTACGTAATACAAGATGTTTTATTAAAATAAAAAAATTATCATATAGAATTGTTTTAATATTTATTAATTATTTAATATTTCAAAAGCATGAAATAACTTATTCTAATGGTTTTTGAATTGATAATATATATCTATTTACAAATTTTTGTAAGATTATTAAGCCCGCAAGTGCGGGCAAAACACCTAATTTTTACTTATAAATAAAATAGAATTATATTTATTTATAATATAATTAAAAATAGCATATAGTACTAACTTTGATTTATAGAAGGATATGTATATATATAAGAAAATATTAACACATTTATCATTAATCAACCACAAGCATACTATAATATGAAGTTAGATTTATTTAAATATTTTTACATTGATCTTAATTAGCTTTTTTGATAGAAATATTAGTTTAAGCTTTTCTATTTTAATTCTTTATGTTTTTCGCTTCAGTATTTTTCCTAATTTTTTATTTTCAATTTATGTTTCTTTGATTAATGATATTTAATATAGTTAATGTATGATACTATAATTTTAAAATCTTTATATTTATGGATAAAGAAGTAATTATGGGTAGTGTAATGGTTTAGAAACAATTATATAATTGTTGTTTTTTTAATTATTATTTTGGTATAATTTTTATTTTCTTTAATTTTTGTAAATAATTACACATGTCAATTTTTTATTGCTTGAGTGATTTGTGCTTTAGTATATAAGGGATTCTAAAATCAACAATGACATATAAAATACGCAGAAAAAATATGCGAGTATAAGAGAGATCATACGTCATGTACTCAAAAAAATCTGTAATTGTTGCTTGCAGACAAGTTCCATCTAAAAATTAATCAAGGTACAATTTCAAATACACTCAAGCGATCATCCGAGTATCTTTCAGCCAGTTTGGAAGGAGGAAGAGATATCAAACGGCACAGACCAGCAAAATATCCAGACATGGCAAAAATAGAAAAAGTTTGATTTCATATTGTTACTTTCTTTTTTCATATATTTTATATATCTTCCCCAAAATTTCTAAATATAGAATTTAACAAAAACAATATAATTATAAAAGTGATCTACCTCGTGAGTATTATGCGTATTTAAAAGGTATAATACACTATTATTGAGTTAAAAAGTATTAAATTACAAAATAATATATATTTATAAAATTCTTACTATAATGTTTACGGCTCACAACATTTTACGGATGCCCCTGTTACATGACACAGCGATGAATTACATAATTTAAATAATAAACAAAAGTAATAAAGATAGAGCCGTTAAAATTTTTTTTTCTAAATTTTGTATATATTGTAAAGTGTGCACTCGCGCGATCTAGTTTCATTTTAAAATAACACTATGCTATATATAGTCACTTGACAATACATATCTACATGTATATTCTAGACTAAATATTTTCATTGAATATATAGAAAAACAGATCTTCCATAGCCTACAAACAAATTTTTTTTTTTTTTGTTAAACTCTACAAGCTTACAAGCAAATATTGTAGGGTAAATATAAATTATGCAAAAAATAGATATTCAAAATTCATACGCAAGAACATAAAGTTGTTATAGGCTCCTTTCTGACATATACACACTCCAGCAAAATAAGAATTAAAAAGGAAAACATCTACATCAAACTTTATCACAAATCTACATTTGTAGATATATTATTATGAGTTTACCAATCAGATAATTTGATACAATACCAAAGAAAGAATAATCTAAAATCCAAAACGTTAAACACCATCTCTATCTTCATTCACCTTCCATAAAACTTATAAAAGAATAATTATATTTTAACGATGTATAGTAAAATAAATAGTTAAAATTGTTGTAAGTAATTTATAAATATCAATACTACTTTTAAAAAAAATAGATCAAACATTAAAACAAATTTGTTTTATTAGTTTATTTATTTGTCCGCCCTACATCGCCCGCCCGTATGGCGGATACGGGTGGGTTTACCCTAGTAGGTGGATAATAAATTTTCTGAGAAAATTGAAGAGAAATTTAATTAAAATCGAAAACAACCCTAAAACATGAGAAATTTTTCGACACAAACCCAAATAAGAAGCCATCAATTTATATAAGATTGATTTCATATTTTTACTTTCTGTTTTCATACATTTTATATATCTTTCCCGAAATTTCTATATTTATAATTTTACAAATATAATATAATTATATAAGTGATCTATCTCGTGAGTTATTATGCGTATTTAAGTGTAATACACTATTGTTGAGTTAAAAAGTATTAAAAATATTATTTTTTAAAAAAATCTACAGTTAGTAACATTTAATATAGTTAATGTATGATAGTATAATTTTAAAATATATATATATGTTTGTGGATAAAGAAGAATAACTATGGGTAGTGTAGTGGGCTTAGAAAAACAGTTATATAATTGTTTTTTTTTAAATTATTATTTTGGTATAATTTTGATTTTCTTTGATTTTTGTAAATAATTACACATGTCAAATTTTTATTTCTTGAGTGACTTGTGCTTTAGTATATAAGAGATTCCAAAATCAAGAATGACAGATAAAATACACAAAAAATTATGCGAGTATAAGAGAGATCATACTTCATGTACTCAAAAAGATATGTAATTGTGGCTTGCAGACAAGTTCCATCTAAAAATTAGTTAAGGTGCAATTTCAAATACACTCAAGCAAATCATCTGAGTATCTTTCCGCCAGTTTGGAAAGAGGAAGAGATATCAAGCGGCACAAACCAGCAAAATATCCAGACATGAAAAATTGGAAAATGTTGTTTTTGAGTAGTTTCTTCAATATCAAAATCGTTTGAATATGACTGGCGAGCTAATTTTAGAAAAGGCAAGAGAGACAATGGAACTTGTATATCCTTAACCAGAATCTGAGCACCATCTTTCTCTATTAGCTTGAAAATTTTAAATTACGGCATGGTATCAAATCGTTTCGTCGTTTTGGAAAAAGTGGTTCAGTTAAAATAAAAGACATGGAGAAGAAATTGGAGGCTGTTAGGAAAAAAATAGATAAGTTCTCTAAAAAGGATGTTTTAATATGGACGAAAGTGGTTTGATTTACAAGTTACAAGCTAATAATTCTCTTTTGCTATAAAACAAATTGAAGGAAAAAAGCAAGACAAAGAAAGACTAACAATTGTTATTTGTTGTCATGAGGATGGTTCTGAAAAAAAAAACTATGAATTATTGGAAAATATGCAAAACCACGCTGTTTCAAAAATATCATCATGAACAATATGAACTGTCACTACCGTGCCAACAAAAGAGCTTGGATGACAAGTGTTATTTTTGAAGAGTACATTCGCTAGTTTGATAAGAAAATGCATGGTACAAGAGTTTTGTTTGTGGTTGATAACTGTCCAACACATCTAAAAAATATTGAAGGACTACAAAATGTTGAGCTGTTCTTTTTGCCACCCAATATGACATCAAAAATTCAACTTTGAGATGCTGGAATAATAAGAGCTTTTAAGATGCATTACCATAGAAGACTTTACCGTGAAATTTTAGAAGGTTATGAGTTGGGACAATTAGATCCAGCTAAGATTAATGTTTTTGATGCTATCAATTTTTCTGTGGCAGCTTGGACAGTCAATGTTCATCAAGAGACAATAGTGAATTGCTTTCGACACTGAAAAATCTGCTCAGAAGATGGCATATCAAAAAATTTAGAAGAGAAGTCCACTAGTGAAAACAACATTCATGAACTTGAGGTTGTAATTAATAATCTTGGATATCGCAATAGAATGGATGTTAATAGCCTACTCGATTAACCCGGTGAAAGTGATATGTGCTTAGAAGTTCAAATTTTAGAAGAAATCATGGCTAGTGTTCTTAATGACGATGATGAACCATAAAATGATGTTGTTACATGTAAGGAAGCAATTGTCACCTCTAAAATTCTTCACAATTTTGGATGCAGTTCGAGAAGACAACACCGGGAGTTCTTGATGAAATAAGAAAAATCAGATATGAGCTCCAAAAGGAATTTAATTTTAAGAAGAAATAGACAACAATAGACTCATATTTTAGTAGAATATCTTAGATATATGCATAATTTATTATATAGCATTTATTATTTTTGATATTTTGAGACCATATATTTACATGGAAGTTTTAAAAATATTATTATCTTATTACTTTATCGATTTATGTCATAATTTACATTGGCCCAAATTAGGACTAGCAAAATTTATTAATTTATAGAGATTATTAATTTATCGAGTATTAATTTATAGAGGTTCTACTGTATATCGTAATTACATTAAGGGAGATTTGGGGAGTCAAAATCTGAGTACTTTGGCTACCAACGGAAAAAAAAATTGTATCACCATCTACAAGACTCATGAAGTCATAAGGAAATGTATATCCATTCATGGATCAACTGCTGGCAGATTAAATTGGTGAAAGATAGAATGAATAAGACTACATGGGAAAGCACTTGGCTTCACCACTTTCTTGAGCATTGGAAAGAACATTTATCAATCACTCTATCTGGATTAACATGTGTGGAGTTGGTTGGCTTAACATGTGTGGATCTTATTCATGATAATATCTTTACAAATGCTTACTACATAAAGCCATCTAATGGAATTAAATATATATATTGAATAAGCAATCGATTCAATGTAGAATAATTTTTAAGCCATATAATTTATATTAATATTTAAATAAAAACGGTAGAGAGATTTACAAGGGGCCAAGTTTACATATTAGATTTTGATCCGCGGCTTGAAAGTGCGAAATAATTTTTATGTTTAATTTTTTCAGTTTTAAAGTAAAAAATATAATATATATATATATATATATATATATATATATATATATCATAATTTTGGAGATGTATGTGTTTATAACCTAATGAGATGACTAACTAAAAATAGACTATGATATATAAATCAATTACAGTAATGACAAAAAAAATTCTAACATAGTCAATAGTCTATCTACAATGCATCATCTAATATCAGTTGAGAATAGTGCACCCCATTTAACTCAATACACTTTGTGCATTTAAATGAACATATTCTCTCCTCTTACATAAACCGATCACGTTGGACAACAAAATATTGGTCATATATATAATTTGAAAGTTATAATCTCGGAGATATATGTGTTTATAATCTAATGAGATGATTAATTGAAAATAGGTTATAATATATAGACGAATTAGTGTGATGACAAAAAAAAAATTAATAACTCAGTCAATAGTATATCCACAGTGCACCCGTATAATATCAATTGAGAATAGTGCACCCCACCAACTTAATACATTCTGTGTATTTAAATACACATATTCTCTCCTCTTACAGAAGGTTCCATTGGAACAACTTTTTATTTTAGTTTGGGGTATAAACCGATCACATTGGACAATGAAATATTGGTCATATATATAATTTGAAGGTTCAGTTTGCAAAGCTACATAATATTTTTATTTATAAAATATTCATGCTAAAGAAAGTCCTCACACAAAAGTATTAATTGAACAAATAATAATAAGAAAACAAATTATATGATCATGAAAAATAAGCTAAAAATGAGATAATAAGAGAAAAACTCAAACTTAGTGGAAGAGTCTTGTGGAAGAGTCTTGAATCCCTATGGTTAGATCTTGATCCTCCGTAGAAGAAATAACTACCCCAATCATCGGCATGAAAAAATCTTGATGTTATAATAGTGGAGTTCAACTTTTTGGATAAGCTCATAGACTGACTAAAGATATTGTTGCTATCTAGAGTCTCTAGGTTTCAAAATAACTTGCTTTCCAAAACCTTCTTTGGGAGAATATCCATAGTCCATATAGGTCTTTGGGTGTCGGCCAAACCTGTGAGAATCTATAATCTCACCTCCCCCACACCAATGCAGTAGCATGATTTACTAAGGTCGTAAAAATTGCTTGTGGCTAATGATAAATGATATATTTACTTAATCTATGATATAATGATAACTTTATCTAAATTTTGATGTTAATAATGTTCTTAAGAAAAGTTATGCTTTTATTTTATTGTAAAATACAAGAAATGCTAGCATGTACCAAAAGGAAAAGCATATACAAAATTTTAGAACCCATAATCCACTTTGGATCATCTGAAAAACTCTGAAATTTATAGAATGATTAAAGGTTCTAGGATATGAAAATGTATGATTTGTACAATATGAAATTTACAGTAGAATTACTGTTTACTCACGCGATCAATCTATTAAACAAAACAAAGCATAATATAAGAATAAAATAAGAAAAATACAAGTAAAATTAAGCAAAACATAAATGCAAAATAAGTAAAGATCAAGAAAAACATAAAAATATTATTGTTTAATTTTCTTTGATGTTTGCATTTTGTTAACAACAAAACAAATAATTGTTTCTGAAAACATGACTTCCTATCTACTAGGACATAATATTTCATAAAAAAATCTTAGCAACAGAAAACCAAGATGATTGTCAAAGAACAATACAAAATTATTAATAATTTGTATAAGACTAGGTTCTTCAAGTTTATAGCCTCCGGTTCTATTGTATCTGTCACTCTGAAAAACTGTATGGTATTCCTATTAGAATCCAAAACCTAATTCAAGTTAGCTCAGTAACATAACAATATAATTTGTAAATTTATTTAATATGTGTTTTATAATTACTTCCAACTAACCATGTTAAAGACAGCATGAGAGAGAGTACTAATTATATTCAACAAACAATGATATTTTTGATATGTTACACATAAAGATTTTTTCGAACATTACATTTTAAGATGTTGCTTCTATTCAATGACCTTCATAACCATAAACGGTATAACTTATAACCAAACTTTATTTTATCAATTTTATAACTTAAATAAATAGTATATTTTATCAGATTAATTTATAGAATACAAAATAACTACATGTGAGTTTTTCAAATAAACAAATTGTTTTAAAGTGTATGTGATTTACAAAATGTTATATGCTTGGCCAAAAATGAGTGTCTCATGCAAGGATCAAACATATAGCTGTGAAGTACAATTTTATTATAGACCATGTTGATCAAGAGGATATTCTTGTTGAGAAAATTCATACATCTATAAATAGATTATACCTACTTACAAAATTGTTCCATGAGAAGTGGTTTGAAGAAGTTTTGGTACGTCTCAAAATCATTTGAAAGTGTGAAGTAATCTCAGGATCAGTTAGTACCTCAAACAAACAAAAAATAAGGATCAATCCTCAATTATTGATGAAGTGGGAATTTGGTAAACTAAAAGTTGTAAGGTTTTGTAGCAGGAAGTTACCTGAGTAGATATCAAGAGAGGTTCATACGAGTTTTGGTTATTATCTACAAGTTACAAGAAACAGAAGTTAAAGACATCTCACAGAAATCTTCAGCATCTCAAGTATGAATTGGAAAAAGAGTTCATAAGTTATAGTTAGATGTGTTGTTGAATTTCTAAAACTTTTGTCAAAACGTTTTGGGTCAACGAGCTATTTCTCCAAAAGAAGTATTGTATAGAACCAAATGTTCTATATATCCCTGAAAGAGAAGTTTAAAATCTATTTTCCCATAAAAATAATGTGTCATTCTTATTTCCACACAAATATAAAGATCAAAATAAAAAATTCCATGAAACTCAATTGATATTGGTTTACTGTTTTAAGCAAATTGCAAACAGTTTTAAGCCAATTGACTAACCAGATTAAGACCCCACTACGACCCAAACTTAAATAAAAACCTGAAGTCCCATAACTTGTAACCCGACCCCAAAAAATTCTCATAAATTAAAGCTCTTTCATTTCGAAAACCCTAAATTAATTAAAAAAAATCCCAAATTAAATCAAAGGAGATAACAGATGGCGATGGTCTTGACTGTTGTGGTCCAAGTTTAGTTCGTGTACAGATTAAAATCAGCAACTCTCTGTCCTTCTCCATGTGCGAATCCATAAAATTTGAGCTTTATTTTTAAATATTATGTTGTTGTTGTGATTCATGGTTCTTCTGGTGATGTGTGTTCTTTCTTAGTCTGATTAAAGCTTTGTTTTTGTTTGGATCTAAGACAGTCAACATAGCTATGAACTTTTTTCGAGAACATCAAATAAACATTCACCGCCTGCAAAGAACCTTTATGATTAGCGTCTTGTTTAATTATTTTAACTAATTCTTCTCTGTAGAAACCTTGAAACTGAGCAAAAAATCCTCTTTTGAGAGACCATGCATAGAGATTGAAGATATGGGTCTAGTTTTAGTTCTGGTCCAGATTTAAATTTGGTCAGGTTTTATTTGGTAATGGTTTAATTTTGTTCAATTATTATCTGAGAATCAAGATTTCACATTGTGTTTACAGAACCGTAAGAAACCAAGACTCATGGGGAAATAGATTTCAAACTTCTTTACAGGATATATAGAACATGGTCATAGTTTGAGAAATATTTGGTGCTATACGATACTTCTCATGGGAAAATAACTCATTTTTTTTATTTAAGTGTTGAGTCCATGTGAAATCTTTTGAAGTCTATGTGAAGATTGATGATGGTGTTAGAGATTTATGGTTGCCTAAAAGTATATAATCTGAAAATACAGTAAGATAATGAAAATTTCAGCCTGAGTTCTAAGATCTTGATATTTGCATATTGAATATTTAAACTGAAGTTAAACTAAGTTTCCAAAGACTTATAGTAGTAATGGTTGTGGTTTGGAATCTGGATAGAGAAATCACAGAGGCTACAATGAAGGAACAAGGTTAACGTTCCAGCATCTAGCATGAATTTCAAATCATGAAAATTGAGAACAGCAAAGGATGTTCTATTGAGATATCTGAAGTAAGTGAAATTTGATGGTTGATTATAATCAATTCTAGGTATGGGCGTTTTTACCCAAAACCGAAGTTCATATCTTAACCGAACCAAAAAAAACGAAGTCCAATCCAAACCGTTATACAAAAATAACCGAACGAGACTTAATTAAGAGCTTGGTACTTTAGGGTTTGGGTAAAACCCAAACTGAACCGAAATACAAGCTAGAATCCGGAAATATATGAAATTAGTTAAATATGTTAATTTTTATATATGTTAAGGTAAATTAGATGTTTTAGAGTATTTTAAAAATATTTTAGTTTGTTTTATTTGTTATTTTGAATATTTTTAGTTAATTTAGATAGTTCAACTAGATTTTAATTAGATTTGTGAATAATTTATTTATTTTAAGTATTTTATCAGTTTTTAGTTTTTAAAAAGTAGTTTTGGTGACTTCAGTCATTGGTTATAATCCGATCCGAATCCGGAAAGAACCATACCTAGATGAAATTGTACCTGATCCGATAATTAGTAAGACCCAATAATTAGTAAACACAAATGGGACTTATGAACATCATACCAAAAATCTGAATCAACGAACAAAATCCGATAGACCCCCGAACACCCATACCTAATCAATTCTCTGGGAAAATTTGCCACATGCAATTAGTGATGTCAAATGAGTTGTCCCGCACCCATTTTTGACCAGCCCCGCAGCGGGATCAGTTTCATTTGGGTCTTGGCGGGTTAGACCCACGCGGGACGCGGTCTCGTGAACGGCTGACCAATCCCGACCCGCCTGTTACCTAGGCCTTTGCGGGCCGGCCCGTGGGACATATGTTCATCTATTACCTGCACATGCCAAAAGAACATGATCAGTCATGGTACAAGATTGTTACAACCATTAGACATAGCCTCCTTTGATACAAGCACTAGTCATTGTTACAAGTACTATTCATTAGCAAACGGTTCTGTTACAAGTAGTAGTTATTGTTACAAGCATTATTCATTAGCAAAACTTGTTTACCAGCATTAGTCATGACTGATCATAATGAAATCTAAATCATTGTTACAAGCAAAACTGGTTTGTTAGCAGCATTAGACAAATACTGGTGAAACTCAGCATATAAGACGCAACAAACATATTTTTTATCATCAATGGACACCAATCAATCCAAAATGAAAATCTACAAAAGCTGCTGACGATAAAATCCCCTCGTTTATTCATCAAATCAATCGTTCCAAGGACAACTTAATTAGCATTAAAAATCAGAACAAGTGTAAGTGACAAACAACCCCAATCACAACTCATCAAGTGACATACAACTAGAAAATGTCCCTATCCGATAACCTAGCAATACGCCAATACCAAACAACACCAAACTTTCTCAAAATTCAACAACAAAAGACAGAAGATAATTAGAAACAGAACAGTTCCTTAACTATAATGATGTCCGAATCTTCTTGTGTTCTTCCATCGATCATATTATGTTCTAATTTAATAAAATGATGTTCAGATCTCTTTTTTTTCATTTTCCATCGATAATAATATGCAAATAATATAAAATGTTAGAGCCAAGATTCGGATGATCAACAAACTTCAAAATAGTGTATCACATACATACCCAGGAGTTGGAGATCCTCTGATGCAGATCAAAGGGGTAAGGAAGAACAGAAGCACCATCAGATCTCAATCCGCCATAGCCGGAGCTCAATCAGTATTGCCCGAGACACCAAAGTTCATCTCTTTGCTAGGCAAAGCTCCACGGGTGCATAACAAAGACAGAGTGAAGTTCGCTATGGGAACCGCATATCGAAATTTTGACAAGCAAAGAAATGAAATGAATTATTGTTGCGGGTCCAAATTTGTCTGCAAGAAAATTTAGGCCCGACCCGCTAATGGCCAATTCCGCACAAGTCCATCCCGCGAGGCCCGCTAAAATCCGGGCCTAGCTTAATACTGACCAATCCCGCCCTGCAACAAAGCTTTTCGGGCCGGGCCCGCGGGATTGGGCCTTCATTGCCATCTCTACATGCAATCATCAGAGACAAAATCCTAGAATTGGGATTTTCCCAATCAGTAGAAGAACCTGAACATTAGATGAAGTGGGTTACTTGGGTTTTCTGAAGCATATGGATTCTAAATATCAATTTTGTTGGAAGCATGGAGAAACCAAATGCAAAGTTATAGCTTTCTGATTTTTTTTGCAGGCGAGAAGAAAACATCCATTTGCTTCATAAAAGAAGGCCTTAATATTTAGGGATTACCAAGCTTGGAGATCAAAGTCGCAAAGATGTCGTGAGGATACATGTTGGTGATGATGCATATTGCATTTGAGATGTTGAAGACTACTAGAAAGCGTATGAAGAGTCGTAAGATTGTTTTCTTCGTCAGGAAAAATAAAGGAGATTATTTTGTGTCAAAGGTGGAGATTTGTGAAGTTTGACATAAAACAATAATCATTTGTGACACATCGGACCTAAGAAAAGTTTTACAAGTGAAAAAGATGGATAAGATTTGACTTTCGAGTTTTAGAGGCCTAAATACAAGAAGCTAATCTTACAAGAAATTATAAAAGATAAGTCATGTGGCTGAGAAAGGATAATATTGATGTTGCACCATCGTCTTCTTTATGCTTATGTTTCTTGTAAAAGAGACAAAAACACTTATATAACATTAGTTTCTAGTGGAATCTGAGAGAAGTAGCTTCAAGAGATGTACCTATAGCCATTCCAAAAACTCATTAACTTTTTGTATCATTTAAATTGATTAACCAAATCGAAGTGAGCGTGCAAGAGAGATAGATACTATAACCAAAGTCGATGTAGTTATATTGTGTAACTGGCAAAATAAATGGACTTTTTGGTTATGTTAGGTTTGAAAGATATGAACATTGTTTGAAAAATCTTTGATATTTATAATTTATATTTCTTTTTCTCATTTTCTAATGTTCGTCCACTAATTTTCTAAAGAAGTATTAAGCATGAAAAATTTCTTATTTTTATTTTCTTGTAAATCACAATGAGCTGATGTCACTTTACTATATAGGTATTCTATTAGTTGGTTAAATTTAATTTGTCTCCGAATAGAAAAACGGATCGACCGTTGTCGATCAGCAGATCAAGCGTTGCGGATCTAGCGGATCAAGCATTATAGATCTAGCGGTTCAAGATTGTGGATCTAGTGGATCAAGATTGCAAATCTAGTGGATCAAGCGAAAAAAATGGATAAAGCGGATCTAGCAGTATAAGTGTGTATCAAGCAGTCTAAACCATATGTTTGAATGGTGAAAATAGATAAAAAGCAACTCAAAAAATTCTACAAAATTAAAATAATATTATAATTTTTATCTCTATTTATTTTTCATAATAAAAACGAATTAATTTAATAAATAATGTATAAATTCAATAAGTATAATATAAATATAAATATTTTAAGTGAGTGTTTGTGTACCCGTTCAGATTCTATTCAGATCTATCTGAGTTTTCGGGTTTTGGGATTAAAATTAAAGTTTCATACATTTTGGTTTGGATTCACTTCTGACTTTATAAAAAATATAATATGTTTATAAAAAAAACTTTAAAATTTACGCAACTAAATTTTATATTTGGCATTATATTAAAGATATTATGATAATATTTGTTAACTAAACTATACACTGTTTTTATGTAGTCCAAAACTAAGGTATACACATGCTAGTTTTCAGTCATTTTATATGTATGTAAAGAGTGAAACATAAAAAAATAAACTATTAAAATACATTAAAATATATTAAAGTGAAATAAGGAGAGTAAATGAGAAAAACACATGCTTTTAAATTCTAAAGACAAACAAAAAAATATAAAATTACTTTTAATTTAATACTAAAATTTGATAGAATCTTCATGCTTTAAGATGAAACACGTTTATTATGGGTTGTTAAAACAGTCTATTGATTTTTCAAAGAAATTTAATCACTTATGTATCATTGCATTGTTTTTGAGTTTTCCCATTTTTTGTTGTTATGCTAATTTTTTTTTCTTGTTGAATGAAAAATTTAAAGTGTTTTTTCACACTTACTCGTCCATTTTTAAAACACTATTAATTTCCATCCTTAGGTTCCGAATAGAAGAAGAAGATCAAGTAGAACGAACGAAACAAGAGTGGATATAACAGATCTAGTGGTATAAGTGTGAATCAAGCGGATCTAGTAGTTCATAACATATGTTTTAATGGTAAAGGTGGTTCAAAATATTGTAGAAATTTAATTAGTTTATAAAAAGTTATAATTCTATTTATTTTCATAATTAAAAAGAGTTATTTGAAAATATTTTTTTAAAAATATAATATCAATTTTTTTAAACGTATATATTATTATTTTGAGTTTTAAAATTAATATATATCTAATTTGAACTATTTAAAATAATGAAATATTAGATACAATATTTTGATAGTTTAAGCTTTATCTAACACAAACAATTTTAAAATATTAAAAATAATAAAGTGGTAAGAAAATAAAATATGATGTCAAACAAGAATATTATATATAATCAATATAATTAGGGTGGTCATTTGAATTCGATGCAGATCTATTCAAGTTTCAAGTTTTAAAGATTAGAAATTTAAATTTCTTTTCAAAAAATTATAAATTAACGATTTGAATTTGGTTCATACTTTTGTGAATCCGGTTGGATTTAGTACATATCTAATTTTATTTGTTTGCATATACATGTTTATTCATTCTAAAAAATTAATAACAAATAACAAATTAAAAACAACTAAAGAAATATATAAATATATATATATATATATATATATAACAGTATTCTCGTAAACGTAATATAAAGCAAGATTTTTTTGTATATATCTAATTCGGATTGAACAAATTTATGCATAGTTAAAATTTGTAATATTTTTATAATATAACATTAATAGAAAATGTGTAAACCACTTAATCCAAATAAGGAGTGTTTTCACTGTTTATGGTGGATCAAAACTTTACTTCTTATTAACTTTATAATTTGAATTGCTAGTGGATCACATATTTTAAGTATTGTTTCACTAACTGATCGTACACATCTTCTATGTTTTCTTGAGTGACAACTTTTGTATGGATGCTCCAATTTGCAAATGCACTATTTTTATTTCCGCTCCCCTCTCAAAGCGTTAATATATAATTTTAGTGGCTAAAATGTTATGTTATTATAGCATCAGCTTCATATATATGAAAATGAGTTTAAAAAATAAGATATAATTTACAAAAAAATATTTTTTAAAACAAATAATTTTAAAAATCTTAAATTAATTAATTATTTTAAGCCTCTTAAACTTCTTTCAAAAAAAATTTTTGTACAAACAAGTAAAAATAAAGAGAAACTAAAATGTCTTACCAAAATCAAATCTCAATATATTAAGGTACATCTTTTAACAAAATAGAATACACGTCATACGTAATTTTTTATCTAAGCCTCTGGCACATTTACTTGGAATTAAAGAATTAAATCGAAACGAAAACAAGGTTCAGTTAGGATTTGAATCGTCTCAATTATACTAGTAGATTCTATATTTCTAGAACTAAAAAAACAAAACCAAACTGAAACTGAACAGAGAATCGAATGGGTATCCCGAATATATATAATATAGTTTATATATATATATATATAATTAATTATATTTAGCTTTAAAATAATCAAATAATTTCAATATATAATTTATAAGTCGAGCTATCCAAAAAATTGAATTACTATAATACTTTTTTATCCAAAATACTTAAATTATTAGAACTATTTAATTTTTTATCTGAAAATCTAAAAAGATCTGATATTTTTATTCGAAAACTCAATTTTTAATTTTTTAATTTGAATTAACCGAAAACCAGAACCAAATCGGAACCGAATGAAATCCAAAGTTACTTCGAATATAAGCCAGGCTTTTTGTTAACCAAATTTTTCTAAATATCCTAATAAATTCTAAACCTCTAGAACCGAAATCGAATCGAGAACTCTTGTATACTAAACCTCTACTGAACCGAATATCCATCCAATACTAGTTTATCTATGATGAAATCGAGTATGTTGAAAAATAGTCAAAAACTCTTGTATACTTTTGCCACCGAAGTAAAATAATATTTTGACTTCCGAGTTCAGAAAAAAAAAAACAATCTGGAAGGAAGGAAGCAGCAGCGTGAATTCGAATCTCGTGAGAAAGATGAAATCATTTCTGACCAATCTAACAGCATCAACACACACTTTGTTTTGCTTGCTTGTGTCCAAATCTGTCTCTATCCTTTGTTTTATTTTCTTGCGGTGGTACAAAAATTGACTGTACAGGCAGCAGTTAATGACCGATTGCTTCCTTCACCTACTCTCTCTCTCTCTCTCTCCTCTCTGGAAGTAATAAGGGTATTTGCTTGATCCCATCTAGGGCAAAAACGAGCTTTGACTTTCTCGGGAACATGCCATTTTCTCAAGAATTTCCTTGAATTCCCTTCCTGAGAAACTCGAAATTGGAAGGAAAAGATGGGTAACAAGATCATGTCCATGATGAAGAAAGATGGATCTAAGAGCAAGAGAATGAATCGTTCTCAGAGAAAACTGCTTGCTGATGAAGAGATGTTGCATCGTCGAGCTCTGTCCATGGCCGTTCATCAGACTCAGCTTTCTCAGAGATTCGACGGATCCATGTCTAGACGGGTCGGGTCTACTAGCACCAGGAAACAACGGACCCTCTCTGACCCGTTTTCTAATGGCAAGCAGGTTCTCACTTCCTTACTACTGAATCACAACAAAATTGTGAATCTTTTCTTGAAAAGTTCAGACCTTTTTTATATATAATGATTACTTCTTCGACTGGGTCTTTGCCTTTTTCTGGTTTAATGATTGCTGGGAACTTTTTTATATATTTATATGAGAAGAAAAGGTCATAACAAAAGTGGAGAAGAGAAGAATCTTTTGTTTAAAATTAGAATAAGAGATGTTGAAAGTGCTCAGAGATTCCTAACTTATCTGTTGGAAATGCTAACTTTATCCAGAAAGTATATGTTGTTTAGTCTGATACTGACATTGGCTTGGGACCAGATGAGCTATAAAGCCTAATATGTACTCTGATATGCTTTGCTATTGTCTGAAGAACTTTTGTCACTCCTATTGTTTCTAAAAGTCCTGTAAGGATTTACTTGTCTGTTAGTGTACAATTTAGAAAATGCTGCTATGACTAGAAGCATTGAGTTAGAAGAGAAGCTCCTGATTCTCTGACACAACTGTAATTGCATAAGTGACTAATTGTTCATATTCACTCATTGTCACTTACTGCTCTGGAATTGGTTTAAGATGTTATAACATTGAATAGTTATAGAAGCTTAATTTTGACTCATGTATCTTCTTTCTTCAGGTACCAGATTTTTCATTGGAGGGCTTGACTGTGAAGAAATTCGTCTTGGTGCACGGTGAAGGCTTTGGGGCGTGGTGTTGGTACAAAATCGTTGCTTCACTGGAAGAGTCAGGACTGTCTCCTATTACAGTCGACCTCACTGGATCTGGATTTAATATGACAGACACAAACACTGTCTCTACCTTGGAGGAATACTCAAAACCATTGATCGAGTACCTCGAAAATCTCCCTGAACAAGAGAAGGTTAGACTTTGCTCTCTTTGTTTGAAGGAATATTCGTTTGATTTGGGAGAATGAGAGAATACGAGTTTGTTGTTATATGCAGGTTATTCTGGTTGGTCATAGTACTGGAGGTGCGTCCATTTCATACGCTTTAGAGCGGTTTCCAGAGAAAATCTCCAAAGCTATATTCGTATGTGCAACCATGGTTTCTGATGGCCAAAGACCCTTTGATGTTTTCTCTGAAGAGGTAACAACAAACAACCTTATCATCCATTAGAGAAAACACCATGTAGTCTTTGTTTCTGGCATATTGTGAGAAACTGTCTACACTGTTGCAGCTTGGTTCCGCAGAGAGGTTCATGAAAGAGTCGCAGTTCTTGATCTATGGCAAGGGAAAAGATGAGCCTCCTACAGGGTTCATGTTCGAGAAACAACACATGAAAGGCTTGTATTTCAATCAATCTCCCAACAAGGTCCACCTTTAAACACTGAGTTAGCTTTTGTAATTGATAATCACTAGCCAAAGTCTTGATTCTTGTGTATTGTTTTCAGGATATAGCACTGGCAATGATGTCAATGCGACCTGTACCACTTGGACCAATGATGGAGAAGTTAACACTAAGCGCAGAAAGATACGGTAAAGGGAGAAGATTCTATGTTCAGACACTAGACGACCTAGCGCTATCACCAGACGTTCAAGAGAAGCTAGTGAGAGAGAACAGCCCTGAAGGAGTCTACAAGATCAAAGGAAGTGATCATTCTCCTTTCTTCTCAAAGCCTCAGTCTCTCCACAAAATCCTTCTTGAGATTGCACAGATTCCTTAATTGACACTTCCTTGGAGAGAATACTGAACATATTCTGAATTGAGATTACTTCTTTTCTTTTTGCTTTGGGATCATTTATGTTATAACATTTTGTATACATTTATAGAATCGATAACATTTGAAGATAAACTGGTTGAATAGACAAAGGGCCCCGTATTTAAGATCTTTAGAGATGCATATACAGGAAGAAGAATGAACAACAAGATGGAAGATTGAACATAGGAATCAGAGAAAGATGATATCTATATAACAACACCAACACTCTTTTTAATTATTATTCCAAGTCTAGAATGCCGAAATTGGAGAGAAGGATTTTAACTTGGTCGACAAGGTCTGATCCTGTTGCATACTCTGTCAGCATCCCCACAGCAAAACCAAACATAGCCCACCTGCAAACAAACAACACACATATAGATTATCTCATGTCCAACAAGTGTCAACTAGTTCCTGAATCAACCACAGTTTTTGTGTGTGTGTGCTCGTTAGTAAGAAATGGATGCATTCAAACACCAAGAAATAGTATCATTGTTAGAAAGGAGCAGACTCTCATGAGACAAATGCACAGGCAAGAGGCAAAACAATCATGACAAAACTCATTTATGTCTGAATTTGAAACTTATGCTGCAAATGCAAATAAGAACATCAAATACGCACTAACGTATCATAATAGCATCAGGATGCATATAAGCTTCTGAATAAAACACGACAAAACATCAGCAAATTGCACACAGTTTGTTCTTTAGACTACCAGTATCCAAGAACCCTTGTAATCAAATTCATCTATCTATCAATCAAAATTGTAGGATTGAGATCATTAGTTAAAAGGGAAGTACCTTCCATTGGAGATCTCGTTTTTGGGCTGGAAACCAAAGAAGGGACCTTGACCAGCAGCTTCAAGCTTCTTCTGCTTAAAGTAATCCTGAAGCTCTTTAGCTTTCTGCCTCTGAAACTCCACCGTGGTTACGCTCTTACCATCAACAGCCACAGATTTCTGCGGTGGTGGAGGAGGAGAAGAAGACGGCGTAGGAGGAACTGGTTTTTGCGGAGGTGAAGGCTCTCGGAGAGTAGGAGGAGCGGAGGGCCTTCTCAAGGGACCTTCGGCCTGAGAACATCTGATGATGAATACACATGGCTTACTCGTTGAGAATCTCAAAGACGACGAAGTTGTCAAAGAAGAAGATGAAGAATATGGATTAAGAATCTTGATACATTGAATCGGCGAAGCTACTGACATCTTCCGTTCAATGGCTTTCTTTCTTTAACTTTTTTGAGTTGTCTGAAATTTTCAGGTTGTGTTATTCGGTTCTGTAGTGTCTTTTGGTAATGTGTGTGTGGATGAAATATCGCCAAGTCTCAGCATCTGCAACAATTGGCTTCTGTCAAATTGTGCTTTGGAATCATCTCACGCGCGTAGAATGCGCGTGAAACATAATAATCTACTGAATCTAAAATCATAAGAACAAACTGAGACATGGAAGCTTTTCAACTCAAAAAGTTGTGGTGTGGATTTATCATTACAGGACAGGGCATAATAAGCATAAGAGAGATGGTTGCACATTCAATCATCTCTCTAACACAGCACATAATTGACAAATCATCAAGTGGCTACAAAAGGTACACATCCAAAAGTTCCTCTTCTTATCCATTCTTTTTTTTTTTTTTGGCAAACTGTACTCATCTCTTTATCTCTCTCTATTTATATAACAAAGGTGCACATGATAAGAGAGGACAAGAACTTGGTGACCATCAACCTCAACTACTCAACTATAGGAGCTGCGATTGAAAGCCCTTTGTTTCTGAAAAAAATATCTTTTAGCTTCTGCTTTGTTTATGTTGGCCAATGCCATTAAGGGGAGAACCTGGTTACATGATTGTGCACATACAGCTTTTTCCATTTCCATGATGCAACTCATAATCTGATTCATCTACTTCACTGCAGATTCAATCACAGCAAAATGTTTTCAACATGTTCACTCAAATGGAATCTTGATAGGAGCAACGTTGGTACTTGGTATTGACAAGGAGAAAACAAAGATAAAAACATGAATGATTGTGCAGCTACAACACAACCACTAAGAATAAAGAAAACCATTGTCTCAGCATATAAATATCACTACGAAAGGGAATATTAAGTAGTATATGTTCAAGCATGAATAAGTTCTAATGTTCAAAATATCACTACTAAAGGGAATTTTAATCCAACACAGTATGCATGATCTAGTGTTGTAAATATCAAATCTCAGAGTGTGATCTTAAGTTTACATGGAAGAATGGAGTTAGAAAATGATGAAGGATGTTCTCAACCTAGCTTTAGCAGATATGGAATATTGGTTATTCCTTACTCTAACATACGCCAAAACCAACATCTATTAGCCACACACACAATAACTTTAAAGGGAATGTAAAGTCATCAGAGAAAGCTATCCATACCTAGGCTCAAATTCTCTGACCTCAGCAATCTCAATACCACAGGTGTCAGGCCACTGCACTTTCCTTCTGTCAGCATGATCCAACACGCCATCATCACCATCAGCAAGAACAACATCGCTAAATGATCTTTTCTTCAAGCTGCTCTTAAGTGCAAACCTATTACTGACTTGGCAGTTATAGTCCACACTCGGTAGTGCATGATCCTTCTTCCCCTCGCTATGAACTGAAGAGTCAGAAGGCAAATCTTGTGGCTGAGAAGGATTTTCCGGTGTATCAGATTTGCGACCAAAGCATCTAAGCGAAGTGCAGCGACGTGAGAGCCAATTCTTAGAAGAATGTAAGGGAAACTTGGTATCAGTGTCTTCGGCTACCAAATGATAATGGCTCCATGGCGATACCCGCACAGGTTTTGGGTCATTCTTATGGCCTAGTAGAAGAAGGGCTAGACCGTTGCTATACCCGGAAGCTGATGAAGAGAAGAAACCTCCACCCTCTGCTGCAAATAACATTTGTGGACAATGCTCATCTGCACATCCTACTCAAGTTTTGTCTGTGTGTGTGCAGACTCCAATCCCTACAGAAAACAGATACTATTACAAAAGAAAATCTTGAATCAGCGACTGGAATAGGTTCACCATAAAGCTATGAAATTTACAAACAATCTAAAACAGTAGTTCCTACACTCTCTTTCACCTTCAGATTTACAAGGAAAAGAGCATAAAAGTGAGAAATAAGGAACCAAATGGCGAAAAGGGTAAGAGACTCGCGACTCACCTGGCGGATCTGAGAGACTAGTCAGGAGGAGATTGCCGGCGCAAGGTAAGCGCAGAGAGACAGGACCGGCGTTGAGGAAAAAAAGAAAGAATGCGATTTCGAAAAGAAAAAGGAGAAACTTTGGCAATGAAAAGAAGTAGGGGGCTGCGCGTGTGTGGGTCCCGTTTTGATATTCACTCATGTTTTAGAAACCGACCCGACATGAAAATCCATTTTCGATGATTGATACTAAAATCTGCTAATATGACTAATTTCGAATCAATTCAAATCACTTTGGTTGGGTGTTCAAATCTCGGTACTTGCATCCTTTTTCTACTTTCTTTTCTTCTAATCTGTTCGGATTTTTCAATTACAAAAACTAACTCAAATTGTAGACCTACTTGAAAGTTTACAAACATAGACTGCAATGAAGTTTACTACATTTATGTAGACTGAATGTGCAGTCTACATAGAAAAATCTATAAAAAATGGATTTGTGTATTATTTACAATGTATTTTAAGTTTTTTTAGTTTGACAGTGTGTGTTAGTTAATCTTAATGGTCTTAAACTATTTTGGCAAGATAATCTTTTATAATTATGAAATAATCAATTTTTTTGTTTGACTATGTAGTTAACTAATAAATGTAGACGTCTTTGTAAGTTTATTTTTATAATATTTTGAAAAATTTATTCTCTAATTTGGTAAAATGTATTCTTCTTTTTGCACGTAATGGTTCAATTATTTGTTGTGTATGGAGAATGAATGCTAAAAGGTTCTTTGTGGAAGTTTGTTGTTGATAATCAAAAAAATGGAGAATGTTCTTTGTGCATAATGGTTGTACCCATGGTGAACTTCTGTAAATGGCACAAGAAGATTATGAACTGGACAAGAAAACTGAGATGGTGGAGCTAACATATTTCTTACCAGACATAATTTTAGAGCAAAAGGATCTGGATACTCATCTTATATCTAATGTCTTGTCTTATGTGTTGAACTTATGTTGAATTTGTGGGTCTTTAGTCAATGTTGAACTTATGTCATAAAATATGTGTTGAACTTATTGTTGCTTTGAATTTGTAGGTCTTTAGTCATGTTTATTACTATGTTGTGCAGATTTACATTTTAATCTACGGAAAATGAGACTAATATGTTAGTCTCCATAATATTTGTTGATTTTATGCTCCAAAATGTAGAATAAAACTAAAAAAAATTTATACAAAAAAAGAATGATCCATCATTGTCTAGTAGCAGATTTCTGTAGAAGTTTTTTCTGTAGAAATTTTCTATAAAAAAAAACTAATATTTAAGTTTGCTACAAGCAAAATATAATTATTTTCTTATAAGCAAAAATCTGGTACAAAAGCTTATTACATCAGTCTGCTATTCACGTCACAATACATAAATCCGTTCACGAAAATCACAAAAAAACTTCATATTTTCCTTTCATTCTATCCAAAAGTGGATTGCAAACCTTACTAATAAACACCAAAATTCGTGTACTCTTGTTTTTATATATCTTTTATGATGGTCTTTTCAAATATCTATGTCATTATTGTAAGAAGTCTAAAAAAAAAAAGTCTGCAAAATAAGACATCAAACTTCTATAAAGGCTGCTTAAAAGTAAAAGACAATAGATTTTAAGTGAAGTCTATTAATCTTGACTTTTAAGTAGACTTCATTTGAAGTCTACTCTATCAGATTTTTTTAGATCTAAAAATATATACATTAAAATCTAAATATTTAAATCTTACATTTTCAGGAGGAGCAGATAACGACCATGAAAAAATACCTGCAAAATAAGATAAAAATATTAAAAATATAGAAAAAAATTAAAATTAGATTTTTGTAAACCTCCTATGAAGTATGCTTAAAATTTATGGTTTAGCCTATAAGCAGACTTCATTAGAAGTCTACATTATATAATAATTTTTAGATCTGAAAAATCTGTATATTTTAAAATGTGAAAATAGTTTTAAATCTGAAAATACTTCAAAAACATAATTTATAAGATAAAATAATAGAAAAGTAAATTTATAGAGTTTGAATCTATAACTTTATTTGAATATAAACATATAAATATACTTTTAAAATATGTAGATCTAAAACTTACCTTTTTAGAGTAGAATGAGAGAAATGAGAGAGTTTTAGAGAGAAGTGAAAGAGTTTTAGAAAGAAATGAAAAAGTTTAAAAAGCTTGTGCAACCATTTTAGAGAGAGATTATGTAAATTTCATTTATATAAGGGAGTCAAAATTGTAATTATGTTAAATTTATGACACTGTAGACTTCTTTGTCAATCTACACCAATAATGTTTAGTTTAAATTAAGTTGGTTAAATCCGATTAGGTTAAATTCGGTGAATATAGACTTTTTTTTTAGTCTGCACCAATAATATTTGGTTTAAATTGAAATTGTTTAAATTAAGTTGATTAAATTCAATTAGGTACACTTCTTTATCAGTTTACACATATTTTTATTTCATAATTCTTTTATTGTTTTAGTAATTTATATATGATAGATTACATTTTTATTTTATTTTTATAGTTATAATATATGATTTCAAATCTTTATTCATAAAAAAACTCAATTTAATTTTAAAATAATTATTTTTTTGTAAACATATTTGTACCCACACAATCTCCACACATGGACTTATACACGAGTAAACGAAGTAGTCTTCAAATTATCAATGTAAAAAGTGATATTATGAACTTAAGATCCGTTTCAGCCGCGGATGGCTATCTGCGGGAATTATTTTGAAGATCCAAAACCAAAAAGAATGGTATTTGCTAGCAACAACGAAATCTTTCAATTTCTTATTTTACTAGAGCTAGGGTGATGGTCGAGGGATACGGTAGAGCTATGACAGTTATTGTATGATCTTTTCCGTAGTAGGGAAGAGAGAAGGATAATTCAATGAAACCTTCAAAGTCCATGCTCCCATCGTCTAGTGGTTCAGGACATCTCTCTTTTAAGGAGGCAGCGGGGATCATATAACGTTTTCAAATGGTTGAAAACGGATAACCAGTGGTCTGGTCAAAATCGAAAAAAAAAAAAAAGTAAACTATGGTGGTTAATATTACTATTGATTGCAGAGAAATTGAAAATTAAAAATATTTTTTATAAAAAGAAACGAAATAGCTGGAGCCTGACTACTACTAGTATCGCTCCACAAGCCCTACGCTGCTGCCTAACTGCCTTTTTCAGATTACTCTTTTTTTTCCTTTTTTTCTCTATATCCCATCACTGACCACACTCTCTCGCCGTCTCCGGCGCCGGTGCTCTGCTCCGATCACCTCCGCCTCATTCAATTCTAATTCCTCTCTCTTCATACTTGAGGTAACACTCCACTCCTTATTATCGTATTCTTCTTCTTCGTTTCTCTCGAATTCGTATCGTTTCCTCCGATTTGATGATATAAATGTCTGGAAGATCCATCCATCGTTTTACAATTAGGGAGATTGGTCTTAGATCTTACTTGAAATTCGCTCCGATTCCAATCTCCGCGATCGGATGGGAAATTGATTAAACTCCCTTTTCTAGTTTTGATTATAACTTTATGAATCGCGATCGAACGAGGCTATCCCTTGTATGAATTGAAATGGTAGAAGTGAAATTTTTTCGCTTTTGCTTCGTACTGATTCCTACATGATCTTAATCCTTAGCGTAAATTGTGGAGAATGTGAGATTGAAGAAAAAGAAGAGATTTGCTGAATTGAGGAAGAGAGAAGCAATGGCTCCTGTGAGTAAAGCAGATAAGAAAACAGCAGCAGATGCTGCTGCTTGGATGTTCAATGTCGTCACTTCTGTTGGTATCATCATTGTCAATAAAGCTTTGATGGCCACTTATGGTTATAGCTTTGGTAATCAAATCTCTCATTAAGCTTCTTTTTTTTTAACATCTATTAGTTTTTACTTATGTCTTGAACCCCCTTTCTGCTGCAGCTACCACCTTAACCGGTTTACATTTCGCTTTCACAACTCTCATGACCATTGTTCTAAGATGTCTTGGTTACATTCAGCCTTCTCATCTTCCCTTTGCCGAGCTTCTCAGATTTATTCTCTTTGCTAACTTCTCCATTGTTGGAATGAACGTTAGTCTTATGTGGAACTCTGTCGGTTTTTATCAGGTAATAATGATTTGCTTCTGTAATTGCACATCTAATCTTTTGATTTAACAATGTTATGTGTGTTGCCTCCCAGATTGCAAAGCTCAGCATGATTCCTGTTTCCTGCTTGTTGGAGATGGTGTTAGATAAGATCCGTTACTCCAGAGACACCAAGCTTAGCATAGGACTGGTTCTTGTTGGTGTTGGTGTCTGCACTGTCACTGATGTTAGTGTGAATAGCAAAGGCTTTCTAGCTGCTTTTGTTGCCGTCTGGAGTACTTCTCTGCAACAATACGTAAGTGTTCTCAAGGATATCCTTCCTTTTTATCTTAACTCAAAAGTAAGAAGAATTGGTGTTGTTTATACATGAATGCAGTATGTACATTACCTTCAGCGCAAGTACTCCCTTAGCTCATTCAACCTATTGGGGCATACCGCTCCAGCCCAAGCCGCAACTTTGCTGGTTGTTGGTCCATTTCTTGATTATTGGCTCACAGAAAAAAGAGTAGACATGTACGACTACAACTTGGTCTCCGTGGTAAGCGACTACAAACCTCAATAAGTTTCATTAGCAATAGATTCAACCTCAATGGATGTGCATTGGAACGGTATAACCCTCTCATTTGAAACTTGGCAAGTTTTTTGAATTCTGCAGC
>MU108419.1:0-24409 GCA_012274485.2 Sinapis alba
GGAACCGTGAGGAACCTAGCCGTGTGTGGGATGTGTGTGTGGAAGACAAGTCTTTTGTAGCATTGGATTTATGTAGCCTATTGTGCAACCTTAGAATAATATGACTTAGGATTGTCACTCAACCAAACGAACAGACTGATGATCTTAAGTAAGACTGCGGTTCGGTTGGATTAAGGAAATCCAGGATCGGGTCTTACAGATTGGCTCTTGCTTCATGGCATGGTGTCCTGAACTTTTGAGGCTTGAGGTGAGGGTGAAGTATCCAGCATTTGTCCTTCCCATGGCCTTTCTTCTTGCAGTGGTCGCATACCCATATTTTCTTGTCATCATGCTTGTAGGAGCCTTTGTTTGCAACACCTTCAGCCTGGTTTGCAAGAACAAGATCTCCTTTGCCTCCAAATAGCTCCACATAGCCTTGTTCCTTTTGCACCTGAGCGCATACTTCTTCAAGAGATGGTAGTTTATCACTCCTTAGGATGTGATTAATCAGGTCTCCATAGGCTGGATTGAGAGTAAACAGCAAGGCAAAGACCTTATCTTGTTCTCTCCTTTCATTAAGCACCTCGGGATCAACAGTAGCTGGTCTGAACATTTCCATCTCTGCCCACAGGGATCTAAACTTCCCAAAATGTTTAGAAAAATCAGTGTCCTCTTGACTGAGAGTGTTGATGGCCCTCTTGACTTCAAACACTCTACTGGTGTTAGACTGGTTACCATAAACCTTCTGAAGTGTGTCTCACAGATCCTTGGAGGTTTCACAGTAGGAGTAAGCTTCCTGGATTGAGGCTTCAAGACTGGACTGAAGAATGGAAAACACCATGAGATCCTCCTGATC
The DNA here is from genome assembly GCA_012274485.2 of Sinapis alba. Classification (NCBI taxonomy): domain Eukaryota; kingdom Viridiplantae; phylum Streptophyta; class Magnoliopsida; order Brassicales; family Brassicaceae; genus Sinapis; species Sinapis alba. Next base: position 836 of record MU108419.1, read on the forward strand.
TTTCTTCTTGTCGCCAGCCTCAGCAGTCACAACTTCTTTACCATCCTCTCCTAGGATGATCTTCTTTGGCCTCTTGCCTTCTTCAACAACTTCCCAGAGGCCTCTGCCTCCAAGAGAAGTTTTAGCTAGTCTTGCCCACAGTAGGTAGTTAGTTCCCTTGAGAGTAACATGAATCATCACCATTTTTGAGTTTTCTGTCAAATCCATCAAAAACAACTCAAGAACAGCTCAAGAACAGTAAAAAAGACAAAAAGAATTTTGAAAATTATCAGAGTAGCTTTGTAGTTTGCGGAATAATAAAGAGAGAGAAAGAGAGAATATGTTTCAGGAGGTTATTGCTCTGATACCATGTGAGAATTAGAGATTCATAGAGTAACTAAGTGAAGAACATGAAGAACTCATGAAGAACTAGAGAGAGAGGGGAGAATTCGACCAGAATAGAGAAGAAGTGTTTTCATTCACTTAATTGATCCAGAACACATGTTACATACTATTTAAAGACAAGCAAGAGAGATACATGACAATATAAATTAATAAACTAAGGGAAGCCAGACTGGAGCATCAGAGGGACAGGCTGGGGGAATCAGAACAGACTGGTGGGCAGACTGGCACGCCCAGAACAGTGGGAAAGTGACAGGTCATGATCTTGTCCAGCATGTGACCTTGTGGTCCTTCCTCTCCAAAGGCCACTCAGCTCTCCCTCCTCCTTTGCCGACTTGGATTACAAATATTAAGCATCCTTGGACCTCCTTAACTCATGAAACAAGGCACAACCCTTACTTGCCTTTGAAGGCACTCTAGGTTGTACGGACAGCCTTGTTTCCCAAGTTAACTCTCAACCTTGCTTAATTCGAATCAACCATTCCTCTTGATCTTTATTGCTTCATCTCAACACCCCCTAACTTAACTAATAAAGAAAACTTGGAATCTCCTTAACATAAAGGTTTGGGTTTCATGTTTTCTTGAAGAAGCCCAATTTAACAATAAAACGTCATTGTCTTTACCATCGTTACTACTTTCTTCATCATCGACAACACCACTGATGATAAGCATTATCAAAGCTTAAACTTGCGGAAGTTTTATTTTAGATCCCTAAAATTCGAATGCTTTGATACCATGTAAAGTAGAATAGAATATGAATATTATTATGTTGTGTCTTAATGACTTACAAGAGAGTTATATATATATATATATATACACAAGACTTAGACCTATCTCAACTAGAAATGGAACTTATCTAAATCTTATCATATATATCTAAATTAGCAATCATTATCGTAATATGATTTATATAATAATCTTCTGTTTGGGTTTCATAGACATCATGGACTTCACTTCATAGTCGGACTTTAGCGGTCCGTAACTTCTGGTCCGCAAGATACATATCTTGCTTCTCAATATATCTCTAATAGTAACCTTCTGATACAGGCTGGGGTTCAGGCTGATCGGATGGTTTGACTGAGGTTCGTCCTGGTCGGGTCCGGTATTAGTTTGGGTGGAAGTAGGTGATCGATGGAGAAGGATCCGATTGGTACCTGCAACAAGAGTAACCTTTTTATGAGTTTTATGATTTAATATGAATTGAAATATGAATCTAAACATAATGAAAACATGAACTATAGGAACTAGATGGATCAAATGAATGGAAATTAAAATAGATGGGTGATATGGAGATGATAGGAAATATGGAAACAAAACAAATAAAGGGATAGAAGATGGATGATGGGATCTTGTTGTTGGGCGTGTGTCTCTCTCAACAGATCGATGGATGGTTGATGGAATGAAGATTGGATCAAGCTTTTTTATTATGAAATGTTACATTTATTGATAATCAGAAAAAGAATTGTTATTTACAAACTTATAAACAGATCCAACTTTGAAAAATCCTATCCTTGCCCAATGTGGGCACTGAACCAGCTCTTTATTAAGCCTTCCAGCCCTCTTTTCTCCTGGTATCATGTGGAGAGAATCCATTGCCTAATGTTTTTTTCAATCAACTTTGCAAGCTGATGTGCAGGTCCTGTTCTCTGAGTATGCCGTCTTTCGTTTCACTATCGCCAGATGTAATAAATGGTGACCTGGAATGCTAACCTCAAGAGGATAAAGCGAGCCTGTCATGCACCGAACTAAGAACCCTAGCCATAATCTCTGCCCAGTCAGGCGATGGTGCTGGCCTTAGTAAGGATCNATGGATGATGGGATCTTGTTGTTGGGCGTGTGTCTCTCTCAACAGATCGATGGATGGTTGATGGAATGAAGATTGGATCAAGCTTTTTTATTATGAAATGTTACATTTATTGATAATCAGAAAAAGAATTGTTATTTACAAACTTATAAACAGATCCAACTTTGAAAAATCCTATCCTTGCCCAATGTGGGCACTGAACCAGCTCTTTATTAAGCCTTCCAGCCCTCTTTTCTCCTGGTATCATGTGGAGAGAATCCATTGCCTAATGTTTTTTTCAATCAACTTTGCAAGCTGATGTGCAGGTCCTGTTCTCTGAGTATGCCGTCTTTCGTTTCACTATCGCCAGATGTAATAAATGGTGACCTGGAATGCTAACCTCAAGAGGATAAAGCGAGCCTGTCATGCACCGAACTAAGAACCCTAGCCATAATCTCTGCCCAGTCAGGCGATGGTGCTGGCCTTAGTAAGGATCCAATAACCTGCAGCCATAAACCGTAGGTATATGGACAAGCAAAGTATAAATGGTCTCAAGATTCCTCCGGCTCTCCGCACAGTGTGCAACCTTGCCTTGTCCCCCATGCTCTCATTCTAACTCCAGTAGAGAGACGATCCTTGACTGCCAACCAGGTTATAAAGGCAAAACGAGGCACTCCTTGCTTGAACCAAGGAACCTTATTGTGCCTTGTACGAATCATATCCCATGTGCTGTACGCTGAAAAGTCTTTCTTATAATCATCTTGACCTTTTTTCCACAGAGCTGCATCATCCTCATTATGCAACAAAGTTACAGGAAATTCCGTTACATGCAAGAGAGTGCGTTGAATACTTCTATCCCTCGTATTCTGAAACCGCCATTGATTATCTACCAAGACATCAGCTATATTGAACTTTTTTATTTGTAAAATAGTCCTTTAAATATTTAATGTTTTTATTTCTTGCTTAAATAATATTTTAAAACGATACAATAACATAAATAAACAAGATAATCCATTATTATATAATTTTACATAAAAATACATAACATAATTAAAAACATAAATAATATAAAATAAAGATAACATAAAAGGATCTACAGTCGTGTTTCGCTATTGTGAGAGGACATGTTCGTTTTGGGAAAATGTATTACATGACATCATAACATGATAATTGGGGATGAGCGTGAACTCGATGCACCAATTGAACTTGGAAGAGAAGCTCTACCTTAAAATATCAAAATTCCATAAGATGAAAATGTTGGTTTCAAAATTTTCTTGCTTGATTTAGGAATATCAAAAATAAAGAATCTCATTTTTAATTACAAAATGCATTCATTGATCATTTGTGAGAAAAAAAAATTAATTCTTATTATTAAACCAACTTATATATTGTCTTTTATCTTATTTAATGGTTTTTTGTACCTTTTATTAATAAATGTTTAGTTCAAATAAATTATATTTTAAGAAATTTTTGTAAACATAAAATAGTTGGGGTTAATTGGTAATTTTAAGTATAAGGTATTATTATCAATTATTAATTAAATATAATATTTTTGAAGTAAAAATTGAGTAATACATTGGAGTAAAATTTTACTCCATTTTGGTGTTACACCATTTTAGAGTAAAATATGGAGTAATACATTGGAGATGCTCTAAGAATGATTGACGTTGGAATAGATTCAGAGAGAGTAAGGTTCCCGAAGATATCAAATTAGGGCTGGACAAAGGAAAAGAATCTGAAAATTCAAACCGAATCTAATCCGATAAAAATGAAATGAACTTGATATAAATACCTGAACCAAACCCGAACTCAAATGGATATCCAAAAAGATTCGAAAAATTCAAAATCCTCAGAAAACTTGTACCAAACATATTTCAATCCCTAATATGTACAAAATATAATAATATATTATTGAGTACCTACAATAATTATTTCTTATATGAATAATTAACTCAAATACTTAGTTTAATATATAATTTGGTAATTGGTCAATATTATTTTTTATGTTTTGACAATTTCATTTGAAATTCAATTATGAATAAATTTGCTTCTAAAATTTAAACAGTGATGTTTTAAAAAATTTAAATAGTATTTATTACATTTACAGAATTGTTAGTTGTTAATTTAATTTGTTTATTTTTTCATTAGGTATAATTCTTGTTCATACAAGGCTTTGGTGTATTAGGATATGTATGTTGTCACATATATAGTAGAACTTCTATAAATTAATAATGTTGGGATGTTAAAATTATATTAATTTATAGAGATATTAATTTATAAAAGTTTTTTATTAAGAGTTTTATTTTAAGGTATATTTATTCTAAGATAAGAAAAATATTTGATTTTAGTGTATAGATATTGATTGTTATTTTTGGAAATTTGATATTTATATTAATTTATTATATTATACGCTGTATATAATATATATTACATATAACTTAAATGTGGTTTTAGATATAATTTTAGTAAATATCATCAAAAGTATATTAAGTGTTAAGAAAATATAAAGATAATTCCATTGTGAATATAAAAAAAATATATTAATAGGTTCTTACTTATATAATATATATATATATAATTTATTAATTTCTAATTTTAATGAGACCATATATTTACATAAAAAAATTAAAATTATTATCATATTATTTTATCAATTTGTGTCAAATTTTGAATCAGCCCAAGTTGGAACCAACAAAATTTTATCAATTTATATAGTATTAATTTATCGAGTATTAATTTATAGATGTTTTACTGTAGTTTCTTATGGATGATAGACACAAGTCTGCCAAAGTTATTTAAAGAACAACAATGTGATTTGAGGAAACCATGTACAGAAATTTATTAAAAAGATTAGAAATATATTGAATTTAATCAAGTACAAATTAATATTTTTGAACCTAACACTACAAGAAAACACGATATTAACGAGGAAGCATTTCGAAGCTTATTCCTCGTAAAAGAAGCTTTACAAAGAATTAGCTAGGAAACACGTTTTGTCGTTAAACGTTTGTCGTAACTCATTTTTCGTCGCCAATTCCTAGTAAACTTACTTGGAAACATTTCCTCGTAAAAGCCAAGTAAAGATTTCCTCGTTAATTCCACGCAAGGTTTCCACGTAAAAAACACTCTAAGTTTCCACGTAAAATACACGTAACAGTTTCCTCGATATATGCACGGTAATGATTTCACGTAATTTACTCGAGAAACTCTCCTCGTAATTTACACGTAATTGTAACCTCGTAAACAACTCGTAAATGTTTCGTAGTAATTTCGACGTAACGTTTCCACGTAAGATCAACGTTATGTTAACTCGCTAAAACCACGAGAAATAACTGCGAATTCAATAATAAATTCTTTGTTTTCTTTTAATAAATTAAAAATTATATTTAAAAATATTATTTTGAAATTATTTTGAATTTGAAAATTTAAATAATAAATTCAAGAAGAAAATATTTTATAAATATTTAAATGTTTGAAATTTACAAAATACAATTTTAAAAAAAACTAGTCTACAAATTGGAGTAGTACTCTCGGCTCCTCCGCTCTTCCTCTTCCTCTTCCTCCCAGGTACGGGATGGCTCTGGAACTGGATGTTGACTCCTTATCTGCGTCAACGAAGACCCAGGCAGGGTTTCCGGACGCTATCACATCTAAAAAACTCTCGACGTAAGTCATCCTAGTTCGTGTTGCGTCCAACTCGGTTTGAGTCGTGTTCAACTGGGCTTGCAGCTGGGTGACCTCATCTGCCCGTCTCAGTCCATAAGCCGATGTCGCTCTTGGGACATCGTTGACGGATCCAATCCCAACTGTACATCCCTTTTTCTTAGGGACAACCTAAAAAAAAAAATGTTAATGAATTTATAAAATTGATTAAAAATTAATAATTTATAATTTAAAAATATTTTACCTCCTTGTAAATCTGATCCACTTCAAATGTGGATAAGGTGACCGGTACTCCATCAGGGGACTGCTGGGTCAGTGTGTTTGACGCTCTTCAATCCGAGCAGTCACATCTTTGTGGAGTTGCTCGGATCTAGGATCTATAAATTGCCCAGCCTTATTCTTGTGGGTCTTCTCGTAAAGTTCCGGAAGAGTTGGGAGATGTCCCGTCTCTTTAGCCTAAAAACATTAAAAAGAGTTAACAATCAATACATATTATTTAAGAAATAATTACAATATTTAATTACCATTTCGAGACGGACACCGGCATGGGGTTTTTGACCCGTTGTGTGAAGCATCGGGCCGTTTCCGTGCTCATCTCGCGTCTGACGGGAGGCCGAGCAACTGTTGGCGACTTTGATGGACGACGGGAGGGTCCAGTAATGGATGAGGCCATCCCACAACGAACTGTTTCAATACGTCCATAGTGATCGATTTGCACTTCAATTTGTTCCCCAGTTAAATATGGAGGAGGTGTGTCTCTTGCAACCCTCTTGTGCCTAAACAATTTCTTGTTTCTTCGATACGGATGGCTTATAGGAAGAAAGCGACAGTGACAATCAAACCAACTAGTCTTCCTACCATTCTTCAGCTGAAACGCATTTGTCATTCCATGACAATATGGAAAAGATAATCTTCCATGTGTAGTCCATCAAGACAACATCCCATAAGCAGGAAAATCACTTCTGGTCCATAAAAGCATCGCTCGCATCAAAAAAATTAGTCTTCATTGAGCAGTCATACGTCCTCACCCCTGTAGACACACAAATCTTTCAACTCTTTTATCAGTGGTTGAAGAAAAACATCCAAAGACCTTTTTGGATGCTTCGGACCAGGTATTAATATGGTCAAGAATAATAACTCCCTTTGCATGCACATCTCCGGCGGTAGGTTGTATGGCGTAAGAAAAACAGGCCACAATGAATATTGTCTCCCTTACATTCCAAATGGACTAAATCCATCTGTGCCTAATCCGAGATACACATTCCGGCTGTTGCTGGCAAATTCTGGATGTTCTTTGTTAAAATGTTTCCAGGCTCTAGCATCTGATGGATGAGCCATCTCACCATCCGTCTGAGTATGCTCGGCATGCCATCTCATCCCTCAAGCAGTCTTCTCAGATTGATACAATCTACATCCTTTGGTACGGTACCCTATTACGTCCTCGTCCTTGCGGTTTGAATCGTGGCTTCAGGCAGAATCGGCATTCTTCTAACTTCTCATCATCTCCCCAGTAGATCATGCAATTGTCGTTGCAAACATCTATCATCTCCGAAGGCAACCCAAGACTATAAACCAGTTTCTGAATCTCATAATAAGATTCAGCAGACACATTGTCTTCCGGCAAATACTCTTTAAACAAATCTGCCCATGCATTCATGCAACTTTCAGGTAGATTGTGATCTGTTTTAATATTCATCATTCTAGCAGTCAACGACAATTTAGAAAGACCTTCTTTACAACCACTGTAAAGTGGTTGATTAGCAGCATCTAACATTTCATAAAACTTTTTTGCATCTATGTTGGGTTCTTCAACTTCATCATGAACTACAAATGCATCAGTTACCATATCATGAACCCTATCATAATCTACCATCTGCTCCTCCTGATAGTAACTATGTTCATTATGCAAATGATCAACCGGTTCTGCATCCTGGAAATTGCTATTACTACTACTATTAGCTTCATTCCCATAACTATAACCTTCTCCATGCTGAAACCATATATAGTAATTTGGTGTGAAACCTCTATTTATCAAATGCTTCCATACACTTTCACGAGTTGACATTTTTGAATTATTGCATTTTCGACAAGGACAAAATATCTTACCGCTTTCTTGGGCAACTGGTGTAGAATCTGCTTTTTCCATAAATGTTTCAAGCCCTTCGAGATATTCTTTCTTCACTCCCCCGTTAATATCTCTATGTATATACATCCATCTCCGCAACTCAAAAAAATTTCCATCACCAGACATTTTTTTTTTCTTTTACGTTTTAAGTTTTTTTTTTTTTGGTGTGTTTGAAATGAAGCACAAATCACTCATTTATAGGAATTTCAAAACCTGGTAGGTAAGATTTTACTAGGATTTTACGAAGAAATAAGTGTTTGGTTGAAGAAAAAAAAACGTGCCACTCTTAAAAAGTTGGTGGAATCGAGATATCCTCGTTAATTGGACGTTAAATGTTTCCTCGTGTTGTTCATGCTAATATTACGTCTGTCTTACGAGAAAAACGATTTTCCTCGCAATTTCCTTGGCAAAGTACGTCAATTTTACGAGGAAAACTTTTTTCGTGAAATTACGACGAAACTACGTGAGAAAATAATTTCTACGTTACTTCAACGTAATAGACACGTAAATTTACGAAGAATTGTTTTCGTCGTTAATTTTCCTCGCTATGGACATGCTTTCTTGTAGTGTAATAACCCGATTAATACCCGAAATGAAATTACTTCACCTTCAACCGGATCTTGAACATGTAACTAAACCTGAACAAAACCCAACTAAAACTTTTATAGTATCCGAATGGGGTTGAAATTTATGAATCCAAACACTCGAAATCTGAACCAAAACCCGATTGTGACTCCAATTGCACATCGCTAGATCAGATAATAGAGTTTTGCAGTTTTCCAATTAGCCCAATACACATAATAGAGCCCATAATTTGTAAAATGCACATGAAGTGACATTAAATGCGAAATCAACATACATTAAGGCTTGTGTTGATGATTTTATCCCTCATCCAACCTGCAAAAAAACAGTTGGCGTGCTGAATTGCACTGACACAGCAGACTAACAAAACATACTGACGAAACAAACTGACACATCATTATTTTTTTAGCAGGTAACATATTATATATCAGCTAAAAAACCATGTATCATCTAATAAACACTACAACATGTTTTTTAACAGGTCATAAATATGTATAGAGTTTTAAAAGAATCAATAACATGCAAAATATAGAAATAATATATCTACTACGACAACATGAACCAGATAACAATTAGTGTATTAGCTAATAGATCAGGTACCAAACAAAATATAAAACCTAGCAAAACATGTAGCATCTACCCAACTATATATCTACTAACACCATTTAGTTTGTAACACTTAACAACATATTATCACTTGGCGACAATCATGAAATAACATCTAACAAACTATTTTATCTCAAATGAAAATCCACTAAACAAAAATAATATTGAACACCAAGTAAAATATTAGCTAACATAAATGTTATCTATAATTAACAATAGCATCACGAATTCGCTTGCATCTTCTCTATCTTCAGCTTCATTCTTTAACATCTTCCTACTTGTAGGAAGAGACTTCATCAACTATTCCAATTATAGATCTGAGCAGCTTTTACCTACGCTGCCAAACATGGCTAAGATTTTCATATGATTTTTATGTTTAGAAATCATCAAAAAATTAAAGCTTTAAAGAAAACGATGAAACAATCATAAATGAAGTAGATAGTGAAAATTTAACAAGTTACCTAACAAAACATATATAGTATAACAAGTCATGTATCCGATAAAAAGTTATTTAACAACAACATATTAATCCACACCATTTATCAATCTATTTACTAGATAACAAACTAAGAATCAAGCAATATACAAACTACCAAACCATTTATCAAAGCATTTATCATCTACACCAAATCATGTATCATTAACAACAAGTGTTTTGTAACATCACACCAACTATTTATCAATATCTAGTATCAAACTATTTATCAGCTAACAAAACATTTACTAGACAAAAAACAATGTATCAGATATCAAACGATTGATCAACAACTTATTAACTCAAAAATTCATCAACTATTCTGATTATAAATCTGAGCAGCTTAATTTTTTTGTGTTCTTAAAAGATCGCAAAAGCGTTTCAAATAACCAAATCTTATTGATACAAGTCTGAAAAAATGTTTTACAAACTCACTTAAAAGCGTTCACATAAACCATTTTGTGTAGACTTAGAATCTTTCACAAACTCGCTTTAGAGAGCCGTCATAGAAACGATCTGTATATAGAACGTTTTTAAAAAGTAAAGATCAAAAATGTATTGCGGATAATCTTAAAGCAAATCGCAAGCCCATTTGAACCATAAACTAGAAACGTTTTGCGGATACGCTAAGCACAAACTGCAAACACCATTCGAAATGAGACCAAAAATGTTTGGAAATCCTTGTAAACCCGTTTTATAAAACCATAAGATCAATTTGATTAAAACTTTAGACATAAAGTGATTTAGAGTTAAGATTGTAGAAGCCGGAAAACTGAAATGATACTAACGATATAAATAAAGCGATGTTAAGGAAATATAAGGATCAAAAGTCGAAATGAAAAACCAATAAGAAAACGTTTTCATAAACGAACATGGAGTCGAGATAATATTTCTTTCCTTAACTCTAAATATTCGCTCCGTAGTGAGACGAGACTGTATGAATATAGAGTCACAGGATACAACCATGGAAGACGCTTCACTCATGAATGCCCTGACGAACTATAATCTTTACGAAACACTCTCTAGACTTACGCTGGGAGATTTGCTGGTTTCTTTGTTGTGTAAAACTTATCGAATGAAATGAGAAGGGAACGAGTTTTACAGAGGAGAAGACGCGCCACTTTCTGTAACTGCTGCAGCACGTTGGCAGAAGTATCGCGAAGATCTCGGAGGTGAGAAGTTATAAAACTTATTCCGCAAGATCTTTTCTCGTTTAAACTTACCGTCAAAAAGAGAGACAGCGTGTTGTTTTCAAATGAACTACATTTCGTTTAAAATAAATATGCTTGTTGTTTTTGAGAATTAAATGGGAATCTTTGTAGTTTCCACCGCATCCCCCGGGCTTGAAAGAATGCCCGCCAAGTTCTGATGAGGCCATCCAAGTAGAGGTTCCCATTGTTAGGCGTGGTCCGACTACCAGAAGTGGAACCAAGGCTATAAGGGAAGGTTTCTCCAAATCTGTCCAACACATCCTAGATCAAGATGGACAATCCGGCCAAAACCAATTGCTGATTGAAGAAATGATCCAAGTGAAGATCCAAGATCAAACCGGCACAATAGAGGTTCAAGACCAGGCCGGTCCAATTCAATTCAATCCATCCGGCCAGACCCGATCCGGGTTAACCATCTCCATGTGTGAATTTGGTTCAGACTCTTCACCAATTCAATCTGGTTCTGAATGATTCACCAATTCAACACAAGGTAAGCAGGTAAGATTTCAATTATGATTTCTAACCGGTTTATTGTTTTTGATTTGTGTTGGTTCAGGTTATTTTTTATTTTTAATAAGAACTTATGGGCAAATTGTCAGCCTTTTAATTCTGAGTTTTGAGTCTAATAATTCAAGGTCTGTTGCCTTTGTTAGAGTCCAAGAGAGTTCGGCCCCTTTTGTTTTAGGCCTTGTCGATTTTAGAGTCCATGTTGATTTGCTTCCAAGATCCCTAGAAGGGCACCAGTGTTACGGCCTGGATTTCCAGACTGTAAGGATGGCTGCGCGGGGGTCGATTTGGATAGTTCCGGCTGGTAGAGTTAACCTTACTCGGATGGACTTGAATGAAGATTATGGAAGGGAGCGAGTTGGTACCTGAAACAAAGGGTTATTTTTATGAGTTTTCTTTATAAATCAAATGAGGAACTGAAGTGGACTATGAGGAAATATGAAGAACTGAAACATATATGATTTTTATGGGATTTTTCCAGATGCAAAACTAATGATATGCGGATTGAAACAAGAACAAAACAAGAGATAGAAAGATGGGGGATGGATCCTTATTGCTGGACGTGTGTCTCTCTCAACAAGAACAGTGGATGGAGGATGGATAGATGATGGGATCCGACTTGCTGGCCGTGGGTCTCTCTCAAGCAGGATCGTTGGATGGAATGGAGTGATGAATCGCCACAAGTTTAGTGATGAGAAACTTGATAAGATTCAAGGCTCTTTCTAGGAAGGCTTCACACACAAACTAGAGATAACTAGGGTTTCTTGCTGGGCAAACTGACTCATATATTTCATAAGCTAAAAAAAAATACAAGGCTGCTCATAGAGGGGATTAAATACCCTCGCAGCTGGTGCCCTTCTAGGGGTCTTGGAAGCAAAGCAACATGGACTCTTCTTGGACTCTAAAATCGAACAAAAAGGGGTCGGACTCTAGCAAGGCTACAAGCCTTGAATTATTAGACTCAAACCAGAATTAAAAAGGCTGACAATTTGCCCATAAGTTCTTATTAAAATAAAATAAAAATAAAAGAAACCTGAACCAACACAAATCAAAAACAACAAACCGGTTAGAATTCATAATTGAAATCTTACCTGCTTACCTTGTGTTGAATTAGTGAAGTTATTCAGAACCGGATTGGATTGGAGAGGAGTCTGAACAGACTTCACACATGGAGATGATTAACCCGGATTGGGTCTGGCCGGATGGATTGAATTGGATTGGACCGGACTGGTCTTGAACCTCTATTGTGCCGGCTTGATCTTGGATCTTCACTTGGATCATTTCTTTGATTAGCAATTGGTTTTGGTCGGATTGTCCATCTTGATCTAGGATGTGTTGGACAGCTTTGGAGAATCCTTCCCTTATAGCCTTGGTTCCACTTCTGGTGGTCGGACCACGCCTAACAATAGGAACCTCTACTTGGATGGCCTCATCATTCCCTACCCCTTGAAAAGGTTCTGGCCTCAGAACTCCATCATCTGCCAGGAAAGGGGACAAGTCAGATACATTGAACACGGGTGAAATTTTTAGCTCACCAGGAAGCTCAAGCTTGTAGGCATTGTCATTGATTTTCTCAAGGACCCGAAAAGGGCCAGTCCCTCTTGGCGACAGTTTGGATTTTCTCTCCTTTGGGAACCTCTCAGGTCTCATGTGTAGCCAAACCAATTCGCCTGGTTCAAACAACACCTCCTTCCTCTTCTGGTCCAGCGTGGCTTTAACCTTTGCCGCCTTCTCTTCCAATCTCTCCTTGACCTTCCGGTGCAAGTTCTTAACAAACTTGGCTTTGGAAGCACCATCTCGGCTGCGGTACATGGGGCTGGGCAATTCGGCAAGGTCTAGTGGAGTCTCCGGCTGAAATCCATAAACAACTTCAAAGGGAGAAAGGTTAGTGGCAGAGTGCCTAGCATGGTTATAGGCAAATTCAATAAATGGTAAACAAGACAACCAATTCCTTAGATTCTTACCGACCGTAGCTCTCAACAGTTGAGAGAGTGTACGGTTTACTACCTCAGTTTGGCCATCCGTCTGTGGATGACAAGTGGTCGAGAACAGTAGCTTGGTGCCAATCTTTCCCCATAATGTCCTCAAGAAATGGCTCAGGAATTTGGTGTCTCGGTCTGACACAATAGTCCTTGGCACTCTATGTAGACGGACAACTTCTTTGAAGAACAGATCGGCCACATGAGTAGCATCATTGGTCTTCTCACAAGCAATGAAGTGTGCCATCTTGGAGAACCTGTCCACCACTACAAAGATGGAGTCTTTGTGGTTTATCATGGGCAAGCCCAGCACAAAGTCCATAGAGAGGTCTATCCAGGGGTGGTTAGGGATAGGTAAGGGCATGTGTAAACCATAAGGATGTGACCTGGATTTTGTCTTAAGACAGACGGTACATTTGGCACATAGGTTCTCAACGTCCCTCTTCATATTTGGCCAAAAGAAATGATCGGTTAGGACACTTAAGGTTTTGTTCCGACCAAAGTGCCCCATGAGGCCGCCACCATGGGACTCCCGAACTAGTAACTCCCTCATAGAGCCCTTGGGAATGCACAGCTTCTTGTCCTTAAACAGGAAACCCTCATGCTGGTAATAAGATCCAAATGCTCCTTGCGTTGTGTTCCTGAAAGCTTCTTGAAAATCAAGGTCAGTATCATAAGAGTCTTTGACATATTCAAAACCCATAATCTTAGCCTCCATGGTCGTGATAAGGGTGTATCTCCGGGATAAGGCATGGCCACGACATTCTCCTTGCCCTTCTTGTACTTAATCACGTATGGGAAGGTCTCCACAAATTCCAGCCATCTGGCGTGTCTCCTCTTGAGTGTGGTCTGACCTCTTAAATGTTTAAGTGTCTCATGATCTGTGTGAATAACAAACTCTTTAGATAAAAGATAGTGCTGCCAAGTTTCTAGGGACCTTACTAGAGCATAAAGCTCTTTGTCATAGGTCGGATAGTTGAGGGTGTCTCCACTCAGTTTCTCACTGAAGTAAGCCACTGGTCGGCCTCCTTAAGTAAGTACAGCTCCAATGCCTGAACCTGATGCATCACACTCAATTTCAAAAGTCTTATCGAAGTTAGGCAGAGTAAGGACCGGTGCGTGAGTTAAACTATGTTTAAGTTTGTTAAAAGACTCTTCTTGGGCTGGTCCCCAAGTAAAGGATATGTTCTTCTTGATCACAGAGGTCATAGGATCCGCGATAGTACTGAAGTCCCTAACAAACCGTCGGTAAAAACTGGCTACTCTGTGGAAACTGCGTACATGGCCGATCGTGGTTGGTGTGGGCCAATCCTGTATGGCCTTGATCTTTTCCTCATCCACCTTCAGACCCTGTGAACTCACAACAAATCCTAAAAAGACCAATTGATCAGTGCAAAACACACATTTCTTAAGGTTGGCATAAAGTCCTTCTTTCCTTAAGGCTTCTAGCACCTGTTCTAAATGATCAATATGCTCGGATAAGGTACGACTATAGATCAGGATATCATCAAAATACACAACCACAAACTTACTAATGTACAGCCTTAGAACCTGGTTCATGAGTCTCATGAAGGTGCTAGGAGCGTTGGTGAGGCCGAATGGCATCACTAGCCACTCGTACAATCCTTGTTTGGTTTTGAAAGCAGTCTTCCACTCGTCTCCTTCTTTCATTCAGACTTGATGGTATCCACTCCTGAGGTCAATCTTAGAAAACATAGTAGAACCACTTAGTTCATCCAACATATCATCCAATCTAGGTATGGGGTACCGATATTTGATGGTTATGTTGTTGATGGCTCGGCAGTCCACACACATACGCCATGATCCGTCCTTCTTAGGAACTAGTAGGACCGGGACCGCACATGGGCTGAGGCTCTCACGGATGTAACCCTTAGCCATGAGGTCTTGGACCTGCTTCTCTAGTTCCTTTGCCTCCTCGGGGTTGACACGGTAAGCAGCTCGGTTTGGTAAGGTTGCTCCGGGCACTAGGTCGATCTGATGTTCTATGCCACGGATAGGTGATAGGCCGGCTGGTATCTCTTCAGGGAAGACGTCCTTGTACTGTCCCATGAGGCGTTGAACTTTGGTTGGCACTTCTTGGGCTTCAAAACCTGCAAAACATCCTTCCTTAAAGACCATTAGTAGCACATGTGTTTCTTGATGTAAGGATTTAAGTACTTGTCCGAAAGTAATATAAAGATTAGTTTTACTTAGCTTGCTGGTTTGATCCATGGCCCTTTGCATGTCATGGACTTCTTGTGGACTGAGTGGGGCCAAGGCATGCTTCTTGTTGTTGTGGCTGAAGTTGTAAACATTGGTCCGATGATACAGGCTGGGAATCGTGGATGGAAGGATGGATGGCTTGAATGGATCAACCAAATGGATTGATCGGGTGGGCGATATGAATGGAATGGAGGTTGTAAACCTGAAACAAGTGCAAAACAAATGAGATGCAGTTTATGATATGAATATAACAGTAAGAATGAACAAATAAAAGGGATAGATTGGGCGGAATCAAGCTGCTGGATGTGTATCACTCTCAGCTTGATCAAGAGATGGATTGAAGTGGATTTGCGGATAGAAGTTTGATTGAATCTCTCAATCTGGTGGGATGGTGGGACGATGTGATTGACTCTCTCAACCTGTGTACTGAGCTTATTTGATTTGCACAAATAAACTAGACTCACGAAATCAATAGAACAACAAGAAATCTCTCCTTGAATCCTAAAGACCGATATTTTACACAAAGAACACTCTTTGATAAAAACTGAATAACTTCTTATTAACTTGATGATTGAGGGTGATTCTTTACAATGTCGACAATGAGCTTATATAATGCTCAGAAACAAAGGTCCTAACGTGCTAAAAGAAAATGAAAGGAAACAAATCAAAGACAAAGCAAGAAATCGGAAAGTAGCCGTTGGGGCCTTTAATGCGGTTTTGGCTCCAAGCAAAGAATCTGTTCCTTCTTTGAACCTGGACGGTTTGAGGGGATAAGAGAGCATCCTGGGAACCTTCTGGATGTGTTGGAAGGTCCTTATGTCGTGCACAAATCCAAGGCAAAAGAGCTGTTGGAATTTGAATGTCCAAAGCTCCAAATAAGGCAGTTTGGAGTAAATGAGGATTCTCCTGATCCTATGCTGGCTGGTGCATGGTATGAACGTGTAGAACTCTTCTTGGTCAAGTATAATGTCTCCTGGATGTCTTGGTTCTATCTGAATGTCTTCTGGTCAGAGTTGGTTTGGTTGGAAATGATCAAACCGAAAGATTGCTAAATCTTTCCATAAACGGCTCCGGGTGGGCTTGACAACTTCTTCAAGGATCCGCCTGATCCTATGGGTAATGGTGCATATAAGGACTCCTGGAATGTCTTCTGATTGGCTTATAATATCTCCTGGTCTCCATAAATAGCTTTGGGTCGAACCAAACTGAATTGGTTGAAGACTTTCCATAGATGATGTCGGTTTGGCCGGTTCTGGGAAATTGATCATAAATTCTTCTTGCCTTGACCATTTCTCTTGATTTCGGGCTTTCTGGAAATCTAATAGATCCCTCTTGAAACCTATGATTGATTTCTGATAAGGCCGCTTCATGGCTGGGCTGAAATCCTCTTCTAAAGGCTGACACTCGCAACTAGACGGGCTGAGAAACCTCTGAATTGTAAAATTCATAACTTCCTGCTCCGTGAATATTTTGGCACGGTTCCAATTGGTATGGAATCCTTCTTGAGTGTAGAATCCATGAAAATTATCCTCGTGATTAAAACCCTCCTGGTTTGTAAGATATGGCATTTTTAGTGACCATATATCCTGATTAGCGCCTTGGCAGGTTGAGTGGGTTGTTGGGTCGACCTCCAGGTTAGCTACTGGTTTGATGGCCGCATCATACCCTTCCCCTTGACA
Organism: Sinapis alba; assembly: GCA_012274485.2. Lineage (NCBI taxonomy): Eukaryota > Viridiplantae > Streptophyta > Magnoliopsida > Brassicales > Brassicaceae > Sinapis > Sinapis alba. The sequence continues at coordinate 18,050 of MU108419.1, forward strand.
AATTTTCGACCTCGAAACTGGATAACCTGCACCAAGATAGAGCAAGTTAGCCTTCATCCTCCTTTGGGAGTTTAGAATCTTACCTTGATATGATTTCGGTTTGGTGATGCAAGATGCATCTGGTGGCTCTTCTTTGAAGAGATAGGAAATGATCACGCCCCTGCCCTGTACATGGTCATTACACCTCTTTTGGAATGGATGGCTCTTCAAATTTTTGGTGGCCACGTTTCTGATCCTTCTTGGAGTTGATTCTCCTAGCAACATAAGATTATCCGGTGGGATTTCTTTGAAGCTTTCTTCTTTGCAACCTGAAATAATCTCAACCTTCTGGACAAAAAGCAAGTGCATTATATCTGTGGTTGAATACTGATAAACATAATTTGAAAGTTCCAGACTTACTTTGATCGCATCAACAAGTTGAAGAATTATTTTCTTCTTTGGACAGCTTGTGTTGGTTGGCTGCCTTCTTTGCAGCCTTTGGACTTGGCTTGTATGTCCTTCCTCTTGTCTTATTCCTGGATCAAAACTTTTTGGCAAAGACAAGTGAATGATATCTGCTTTATCAAGTAATAAGGACGAATTTAAATTAGAGACACTTACCTTGCTGATTTTAAATGGCATTGGTTCAGCATCTTGTAACATCATGGTTGGTGTCTCTTCCCTTTGAGCAGTATTCTCCTCCTTGGTTCCTAAGACAATTTCACATTCTCTTGGACAAGACAAGTGCATTAATCTTGTCATAGAATTAATAAGAAATTTCTGGTCTAATGTGAAACATACCTTGAGACTTGGCATTTGAACATCACACTGTTCAGATTTCGGTTTCAGCTTGGAAGTTGGTTCATGACTGAGCTTATGGTCTGGTTCTCTTCTTGGAACTTCAGTAAGCATATAGCTTTTATTTATACTCCCTACACCAAGATCACACACGTCAGTACCAGTATCTAAAGGTGGTGTTAGACACTTACCTTGGTAGGACATTTTCAACACTGGTTTTGCTTCTTTAAGCAATATGAATTGCTTGGTGTCTTGAACCATTTTCTGGTCCATCACATGGATGACGTCTGATGGTTCCTCTCCTTTGGATTCATGCTCCTTAATTCCTGTTACAACACCCTTTGACAAAGACAAGTGCATTATACAAGAATTTTGAACCAATAAATCAGTTTGAATAAAACTATCACTTATCATAGATAAATCAGTTTTCTCTTCTAGTGATGTTTCTTTCAATACTTTCTTAGTTGGACAAACTACAGCAAAGTGTCCTCTCTTATGACATCTATAACAAGTCTGATCTTTTAAGTTCTTAGAGTTAGAAGACTTACCTTGGCTTGATGATTCCTTCTCCTTTGGATCCAAAATCTCCTTTCTCTTTGGACATAAGTCTTTGAGAACATTTGATTCCAACAAGGATGTGGAGTTCGTGTCTTCCTGGACCTCAAGACCTGTATTATCATCCTTGGACAAAGACAAGTGAACCATACCAGTGGGAGATGATTTATAAACAAATTTATCAAGTATAGGACTTACCTTAGCCTTTTCTTGAAAAATCGGTTTGTCTGATTTTTCCTTTTGTCTAGCCAACGTGTCTTGGCTGTGATATTTCTTCTTCTCCATGGTATTTGGGACCTCAGCATGTTGGTATTGATCATAGACAACCGTGGGTCTCTGGTTTGGCCGAATCTGGTCTTGATGGATCAAGCTTCTATGGCCTTCTTTTGGTACAACTCTCTTTGCCTCTTTAGACCCATGGCTTGAGAACCTTCTTGGGTACCTTTCTCTAATGTCTGGAGTTGGGAGTGAGGATACATATTTCCTGATCATGGCCTCTTTAAGATATTCCCACGTTTTGATACCTTGTGAACATCCTACTCTTGTCCACCATTTGTATGCACTTCCATTGAGTTGCTTGATGGCTTGGGTCAGCCTTTCTTTTCTTGGCACGCCATGGTATGAAAACCAATCATCCATGGATCTTTCCCATGATAAATAGTCACCTGGCCATCTGTTCTCTGAAAAAGAATAAACTTTAACAACATTAGCAGATTTATAATCATGATAAGAATGACTTAAGTACTCATGAGTGTAAGAAGTTTGGTGTGGAGTGATCCATGAAGGATCTGGTGGTTTGGGCTCAACATAGACAGCCTCTGGTGCAACTCCAAATCTTCTTTCTCCATGGTCTGGTCGTCGGCCTTGTGTCTTTCTCCTAGACAGATTGCTTCTTTCTTCCAATCGGGCCATTTGATCTTCTAATTCTCGCATAGCAACCAATAGTTGTTTTTGAGAAGCTATTAGAGCTTGGCCGTGTGCTACCTCTCCCATTTATCCCTGAAATCAATCTTAAAGATCAAGTGAAGATATGGGAAGTGGTGGTCGAGCAAGAAACAATGAAACAATGCAACACTTAAACTAAACCGATAATTATGCAATTATGAACCTAAAATGATATAAACTAAGATGCAATATATTTTTTTTTGATTTTTCTGATGCAAGATCGAAAGGAAACAAATAATATGATATAAAACAATAACTAGAATGATTTTTTTTGAATTTTGACTTGATATGCAATGCAAAACAAAAGGAAACAACTTAATGCAGATTTTTTTTCTCTTTAATGACAGTTTTGATTATGGAAACAAAAATATAAGGGAGCTAACAAGAATTTCGAAACTAAGTGCAAATGACATGAATCAAACAAATTTTTCTTTTTCTTTTTCGTGGCTTTAAGAATGATGAACAGCAAGAACACAAAAATGCAAAAACAAAACTTGAAACAAAAGACAGTTTTTATGGATTTTCGGTTTTAAAATAAAATGAAATGCAAACAAGATGAATGATGCAATGGATAGATATCACCTTAATCAGGAACTTGAGCTCTGATACCAAATGATACAGGCTGGGAATCGTGGATGGAAGGATGGATGGTGGAAGCTTGAATGGATCAACCAAATGGATTGATCGGGTGGGCGATATGAATGGAATGGAGGTTGTAAACCTGAAACAAGTGCAAAACAAATGAGATGCAGTTTATGATATGAATATAACAGTAAGAATGAACAAATAAAAGGGATAGATTGGGCGGAATCAAGCTGCTGGATGTGTATCACTCTCAGCTTGATCAAGAGATGGATTGAAGTGGATTTGCGGATAGAAGTTTGATTGAATCTCTCAATCTGGTGGGATGGTGGGACGATGTGATTGACTCTCTCAACCTGTGTACTGAGCTTATTTGATTTGCACAAATAAACTAGACTCACGAAATCAATAGAACAACAAGAAATCTCTCCTTGAATCCTAAAGACCGATATTTTACACAAAGAACACTCTTTGATAAAAACTGAATAACTTCTTATTAACTTGATGATTGAGGGTGATTCTTTACAATGTCGACAATGAGCTTATATAATGCTCAGAAACAAAGGTCCTAACGTGCTAAAAGAAAATGAAAGGAAACAAATCAAAGACAAAGCAAGAAATCGGAAAGTAGCCGTTGGGGCCTTTAATGCGGTTTTGGCTCCAAGCAAAGAATCTGTTCCTTCTTTGAACCTGGACGGTTTGAGGGGATAAGAGAGCATCCTGGGAACCTTCTGGATGTGTTGGAAGGTCCTTATGTCGTGCACAAATCCAAGGCAAAAGAGCTGTTGGAATTTGAATGTCCAAAGCTCCAAATAAGGCAGTTTGGAGTAAATGAGGATTCTCCTGATCCTATGCTGGCTGGTGCATGGTATGAACGTGTAGAACTCTTCTTGGTCAAGTATAATGTCTCCTGGATGTATTGGTTCTATCTGAATGTCTTCTGGTCGGAGTTGGTTTGGTTGGAAATGATCAAACCGAAAGATTGCTAAATCTTTCCATAAACGGCTCCGGGTGGGCTTGACAACTTCTTCAAGGATCCGCCTGATCCTATGGGTAATGGTGCATATAAGGACTCCTGGAATGTCTTCTGATTGGCTTATAATATCTCCTGGTCTTCATAAATAGCTTTGGGTCGAACCAAACTGAATTGGTTGAAGACTTTCCATAGATGATGTCGGTTTGGCCGGTTCTGGGAAATTGATCATAAATTCTTCTTGCCTTGACCATTTCTCTTGATTTCGGGCTTTCTGGAAATCTAATAGATCCCTCTTGAAACCCATGATTGATTTCTGATAAGGCCGCTTCATGGCTGGGCTGAAATCCTCTTCTAAAGGCTGACACTCGCAACTGGACGGGCTGAGAAACCTCTGAATTGTAAAATTCATAACTTCCTGCTCCGTGAATATTTTGGCACGGTTCCAATTGGTATGGAATCCTTCTTGAGTGTAGAATCCATGAAAATTATCCTCGTGATTAAAACCCTCCTGGTTTGTAAGATATGGCATTTTTAGTGACCATATATCCTGATTAGCGCCTTGGCAGGTTGAGTGGGTTGTTGGGTCGACCTCCAGGTCAGCTACTGGTTTGATGGCCGCATCATCCGACCATGATGAATGGTTTCTTTGTCAAACTGCCACGGCCTCCCTAAGAGTAGGTGTCCGGCTTGCATGGGAACAACATCACACTTGACCTGATCATGGTACTTACCAATGTTGAAAGTCACAAAAACCTGCTCGGTGATCTTGAGCTCGGTTTCATCATTGAGCCACTTGAGACGGTAAGGGCGCGGATGGGGAGTCTTGATCAGCCCTAGCTTATCAACAAGGTACTTGCTAGCCACGTTAGTACATGATCCACCATCTATAATCAAGCTACATACCTTTTGTTCCACGCTACACCTTATATGAAAGATGTTCTCTCTTTGAATGGTTTCCGGATCAAAGAGGGCACTCACAGAACGTCTGGTCACCAGTAGTTCTCCGGACTCAGCATAGTCAATCAACTCTTCATCCGAGGCATCAGCCTCATCCTCGGCCTCATCTTGTGACTCGTACTCACCATCAGCTTTGAGGACCATTACACGTTTGTTTGGGCAGTCTCTGGCATAGTGCCCCTTTCCCTTACATTTAAAACAAGTAATGTCACGGGTACGTTGGAGTTGAGCTTGGGTCTTACCTTGGTCGGCAGGACCGGATTTGAATGGCTCGGATTGGTTCTTCTTGAACCGATTCTCAGCTTCTATAGACTTGCCCTTATCAACTCCTTTTGTGCCGGCTGAAGTCGAAGGGGCCTTGTTCCTGGACGTGGACACACCCTTCCTCCAAATGTGTTGCTCGGCTTGTATAGCATAGTGTAGGAGGTCGTTGAAGTTCTCATGTGGCTGCCTTTCTACCTTGCGAGTAATGCGGTCTTGGAGTCCATCCAAGAACTGGGCCATTAATGTCTCCTCTGGTTCACGTGTCTTGAGCTTGTTCTTGAGGGATTCAAACTCCTCAAAGTACTCCTCCACGGTCTTGGTTCCCTGAGACAATTTGCGAAAACATTTTTGTAAGTCCCGTTGATAATAGGTTGGAACATACCTAGTGCGAAGCTTGGATTGCATCTCTTCCCAAGTGTGGATTCTATGGATCCGGCCAGCATCAGCAACCTCCCTGTCCCACCAGGCCAGAGCATTGTCAGTCAGTTGGGCCGCGGCTAGAGCAATCTTCTTAGCCTCCGAGTAGTGGTAGTACTCAAAGATGTATTCCATACGCCTTTCCCACTCAATATAGGCATCTGGATTAACTCGGCCAGCAAAGGTTGGCGGACTAAGCTTGAGGTCCTTGCCCCCCTGCCATGGGATCTCATCTTCACGGTCCCGGCCCCTCCTCCGGATCGGACTGCCTTCTTCTTGGACACGGTACTCCCGGTGGTTCCCTCGCCCGGCTCGGATGGGCCTGGGCTCTTCCTGATCGGATGGGTCAGACTCGGTGTGATCTTCCTCTGATTGGAGTTGGATGTCATCTTCACGGGGTTGGTTCCTCCTCCTTAGCCGTGGACCATTGGCTCCATTCCTCTGCTCAAGGCGAGCTAGTTGCTCGGTCACGGCATTCATTGTAATGACCCTCACGAGAGGATATAATTTTGGTCGAGAAAATTCTGAAAAAATCAGATTCGAGTTTAATCGATCATAATTAAAATAAAAATCGAACTAATGAATTAATGGCTTGACGGGATTGTCTTGTGACCGAAAGGACTTCCCTTGATAATTCTGGTCAAGTATTAATTATGTTGGTCGAATTCTATTCAAGCAGGACGGGTTTGGCTGAGGCAGAACGAGATTCAAAGGTCAAAAACAATTTTAGTCGAAAACTGTCCGAAAAAGATCGACCAGCTTCTTATTGTGTCTAAACCATCACATGCCATCCACCTGCCTGCTTGCTTAGCTTCTGTAGTAATTGTCACATGCAAGTCATGAGCTGCCTGTGTGCTTGTTCTTTTCTCCTTGATTAATTATGATTG
>MU108421.1:17521-28824 GCA_012274485.2 Sinapis alba
GTTTCTAATCGAACCAGGATGAATCACTTTGTAAGAAGCTTGATTTGGAACCTTAATCAGTGGAGAGTCTTTCATGAAGTTGAATAAATCTCATAGGAGTTATGTTGAAGAAGTTATTCCACTTTCTAATCATGATATCCATGTTTACCTTTTTGGACATATGGCAAGTTCTTCAAGTTTCTAATCGAACAAGGATGAACCACTTTGTAAGAAGCTTGATTTGGAACGATTAATCAGTGGAGAGTCTTTCATGAAGTTGAATAAATCTCATAGGAGTTATGTTGAAGAAATTATTCCACTTTCTAATCATGATATCCATGTTTAGCATGTTTGGACATATGGCAAGTTCTTCAAGCTTCTAATCGAACCAGGATGAATCACTATGTAAGAAGCTTGATTTGGAACCATTAATCAGTGGAGAGTCTTTCATGAAGTTGAAGAAATCTCATAGGAGTTATGTTGAAGAAGTTATTCCACTTTCTAATCAGGACACCCATATTTAGCCTGTTTGGACATATGGCAAGTTCTTCAGCTTCCAATCAAACAAGGATGAATCACTTTGTAAGAAGCTTGATTTGGAACCATTAATCAGTAAAGATTCTTTCATGAAATTGAATAAATCTCATATGAGTTATGTTGAAGAAGTTATTCCACTTTCAAATCAGGACACCCATATTTAGCCTGTTTGGACATATGGCAAGTTCTTCAGCTTCCAATCAAACAAGGATGAATCACTTTGTAAGAAGCTTGATTTGGAACCATTAATCAGTAAAGATTCTTTCATGAAGTTGAATAAATCTCATATGAGTTGTGTTGAAGAAGTTATTCCACTTTCTAATCAGGATATCCATGTTTAGCCTGTTTGGACATTTGACAAGTTCTTCAAGCTTCTAATCAAACAAGGATGAATCACTTTGTAAGAAGCTTGATTTGGAACCATTAATCAGTGGAGAGTCTTTCATGAAGTTGAATAAATCTCATAGGAGTTATGTTGAAGAAGTTATTCTACTTTCTAATCATGATATCCATGTTTACCTTTTTGGACATATGGCAAGTTCTTCAAGTGTCTAATCGAACCAGGATGAATCACTTTGTAAGAAGCTAGATTTGGAACGATTAATCAGTGGAGAGTCTTTCATCAAGTTGAATAAATCTCATAGGAGTTATGTTGAAGAAGTTATTCCACTTTCTAATCATGATATCCATGTTTAGCCTGTTTGGACATATGGCAAGCTCTTCAAGCTTTTCATCAAACAAGGATGAATCACTATGTAAGAAGCTTGATTTGGAACTATTATTCAGTGGAAAGTCTTTCATGAAGTTGAATAAATCTCATAGGAGTTATGTTGAGGAAGTTTGGTCCACTTTCTAATGGGGATATCCATGTTTAGCATGTTTGGTCATATGGCAAGTTCTTTAAGCTTCTATTCAAACAAGGATGAATCACTTTGTAAGAAGCTTAATTTGGAACCATTAATCAGTAAAGATTCTTTCATGAAGTTTAATAAATCACATAAGAGTTGTGTTGAAGAAGTTATTCCACTTTCTAATCTTAATATCCATATTTAGCCTGTTTGGACATATGGCAAGTTCTTCAAGTTTCTAATCGAACCAGGATGAATCACTTTGTAAGAAGTTTCATTTGGAACCATTAATCAGTGGAGAGTCTTTCATGAAGTTGAATAAATCTCATAGGAGTTATGTTGAAGAAGTTATTCCACTTTCTTATCATGATATCCATGTTTAGCCTGTTTGGACATATGGCAAGCTCTTCAAGCTTTTCATCAAACCAGGATGAATCACTATGTAAGAAGCTTGATTTGGAACTATTATTCAGTGGAAAGTCTTTCATGAAGTTGAATAAATCTCATAGGAGTTATGTTGAAGAAATTATTCTACTTTCTAATCAAGATATCCATGTTTAGCCTGTTTGGACATACGGCAAGTTCTTCAAGCTTCTAATTGAACCAGGATGAATCACTATGTAAGAAGCTTGATTTGGAACCATTACTCAGTGGAGAGTCTTTCATGAAGTTGAATAAATCTCATAGGAGTTATGTTGAAGAAGTTATTCCACTTTCTAATCAGGACACCTATATTTAGCCTGTTTGGACATATGGCAAGTTCTTCAAGCTTCCAATCAAACAAGGATGAATCACTTTGTAAGAAGCTTGATTTGGAACCATTAATCAGTAAATATCCTTTCATGAAGTTGAATAAATCTCATAGGAGTTGTGTTAAAGAAGTTATTCCACTTTCTAATCTTAATATCCATATTTAGCCTATTTGGACATATGGCAAGTTCTTCAAGTTTCTAATCGAACGAGGATGAATCACTTTGTAAGAAGCTTGATTTGGAACCATTAATCAGAGGAGAGTCTTTCATGAAGTTGAATAAATCTCATAGGATTTATGTTAAAGAAGTTATTCCACTTTCTAATCATGATATCCATGTTTAGCCTGTTTGGACATATGGCAAGTTCTTCAAGCTTTTCATCAAACCAGGATGAATCACTATGTAAGGAGCTTGATTTGGAACCATTAATCAGTGGAGAGTCTTTCATGAAGTTGAATAAATCTCCTCAGAGTTATGTTGAACAAGTTATTCCACTTTCTAATCATGATATACATATTTCGCATGTTTGGACATATGGCAAGTTATTTAAGCTTTTAATCGAACAAGGATGAATCACTATGTAAGAAGCTTGATTTTGAACCATTAATCAGTGGAGAGTCTTTCATGAAGTTGAATAAATCTCATAGGAGTTATGTTGAAGAAGTTATTCCACTTTCTAATCAAGATATCCATGTTTAGCTTGTTTGGACATATGGCAAGTTCTTCAAGCTTCTAATCGAACCAGGATGAATCACTATGTAAGAAGCTTGATTTGGAACCATTAATCAGTGGAGAGTCTTTCATGAAGTTTAATAAATCTCATAGGAGTTATGTTGAAGAAGTTATTCCACTTTCTAATCAGGACATCTATATTTAGCATGTTTGGACATTTGACAAGTTCTTCAAGCTTCTAATCGAACAAGGATGAATCACTTTGTAAGAAGCTTAATTTGGAACCATTAATCAGTAAAGATTCTTTCATGAAGTAGAATAAATCACATAGGAGTTGTGTTGAAGAAGTTATTCCACTTTCTAATCTTAATATCCATATTTAGCATGTTTGGACATATGGCAAGTTCTTCAAGTTTCTAATCGAACCAGGATGAATCACTTTGTAAGAAGCTTGATTTGGAAACATTAATCAGTGGAGAGTCTTTCATGAAGTTGAATAAATCTCATAGGAGTTATGTTGAAGAAGTTATTCCACTTTCTAATCATTATATCCATGTTTAGCCTTTTTGGACATATGGCAAGCTCTTCAAGCTTTTCATTAAACCAGGATGAATCACTATGTAAGAAGCTTGATTTGGAACTATTATTCAGTGGAAAGTCTTTCATGAAGTTAAATAAATCTCATAGGAGTTATGTTAAAGAAGTTATTCCACTTTCTAATCAGGATATCCATGTTTAGCCTGTTTGGACATATGGCAAGTTCTTCAAGCTTCTAATCGAACCAGGATGAATCACTATGTAAGAAGCTTGATTTGAAACCATTAATCAGTGGAGAATCTTTCTTGAAGTTGAATAAATCTCATAGGAGTTATGTTGAAGAAGTTATTCCACTTTCTAATCAGGACACCCATATTTAGCATGTTTGGACATATGGCAAGTTCTTCAAGCTTCCAATCAAACAAGGATGAATCACTTTGTAAGAAGCTTGATTTGGAACCATTAATCAGTAAAGATTCTTTCATGAAGTTGAATAAATCTCATATGAGTTGTGTTGAAGAAGTTATTCCACTTTCTAATCATGATATCCATGTTTAGCCTGTTTGGACATTTGACAAGTTCTTCAAGCTTCTAATCAAACAAGGATGAATCACTTTGTAAGAAGCTTAATTTGGAACCATTAATCAGTAAAGATTTTTTCATGAAGTTGAATAAATCACATAGGAGTTGTGTTGAAGAAGTTATTCCACTTTTTAATCTTAATATCCATATTTAGCATGTTTGGACATCTGGCAAGTTCTTCAAGTTTCTAATCGAACCAGGATGAATCACTTTGTAAGAAGCTTGATTTGGAACCATTAATCAGTGGAGAGTCTTTCATGAAGTTGAATAAATCTCATAGGAGTTATGTTGAAGAAGTTATTCCACTTTCTAATCATGATATCCATGTTTACCTTTTTAGACATATGGCAAGTTCTTCAAGTTTCTAATCGAACCAGGATGAATCACTTTGTAAGAAGCTAGTTTTGGAACTATTAATCAGTGGAGAGTCTTTCCTGAAGTTGAATAAATCTCATAGAAGTTATGTTGAAGAAGTTATTCCACTTTCTAATCATGATATCCATGTTTAGCCTGTTTGGACAAATGGCAAGTTCTTCAAGCTTCTAATCAAACGAGGATGACTAACTATGTAAGAAGCTTGATTTGGAACCATTAATCAGTGGAGAGTCTTTCATGAAGTTTAATAAATCTCATAGGAGTTATGTTGAAGAAGTTATTCCACTTTCTAATCATAATATCCATGTTTAGCCTGTTTGGACATCCGGAAAGTTCTTCAAGGTTCTAATCGAACCAGGATGATTTACTATGTAAGAAGCTTGATTTGGAACCATTAATAAGAGGAGAGTCTTTCATGAAATTGAATAAATCTCATAGGAGTTATGTTGAAGAAGTTATTCCATTTCCTAATCAGGATATCCATGTTTAGCCTGTTTGGACAGATGGCAAGTTCTGCAAGCTTCTAATCAAAACAGGGTGAATCACTATGTAAGAAGCTTTTTTGGAACTATTAATCAGTGGAGAGTCTTTCATGAAGTTGAATAAATCTCATAGGAGTTGTGTTGAAGAAATTATTCCACTTTCTAATCAGGATATCCATGTTTAGCCTGTTTGGACATATGGCAAGTTCTTCAAGCTTTTAATCAAACCAGGATGAATCAGTATGTAAGAAGCTTGATTTCAAACCTTTAATCAGTGGTGAGTCTTTCATGAAGTTGAATAAATATCATAGGAGTTATGTTGAAGAAGTTATTCAACTTTCTAATCATGATATCCATGTTTAGCATGTTTAGACATATGACAAGTTCTTCACGATTTTCATCAAACCAGGATGAATCACTATGTAAGAAGCTTGATTTGGAACTATTATTCAGTGGAAAGTCTTTCATGAAGTTGAATAAATATCATAGAAGTTATGTTGAAGAAGTTATTCCACTTTCTAATCAGGATATTCATGTTTAGCCTGTTTGGACATATGGTAAGTTCTTCAAGCTTCCTATCAAACACGGATGAATCACTATGTAAGAAGCTTGATTTGAAACCATTAATCAGTCGGGAGTCTTTCAAGTAGTTGAATAAATCTCATAGGAGTTATGTTGAAGAAGTTATTCCACTTTCTAATCATGATATCCATGTTTAGCATGTTTGGACATATGGCAAGTTCTTCAAGCTTTTCATCAAACCAGGATGAATCACTATGTAAGAAGCTTGATTTGGAACTATTATTCAGTGGAAAGTCTTTCATGAAGTTGAATAAATCTTAAAGGAGTTATGTTGAAGAAGTTATTCCACTTTCTAATCAGGATATCCATGTTTAGCCTGTTTGGACATATGGCAAGTTCTTCAAGCTTCTAATCGAACCAAGATGAATCACTATGTAAGAAGCTTGATTTGGAACCATTAATCAGTGGAGAGTCTTTCATGAAGTTGAATAAATCTCATAGGAGTTATGTTGAAGAAGTTATTCCACTTTCTAATCAGGACACCCATATTTAGCCTGTTTGGACATATGGCAAGTTCTTCAGCTTCCAATCAAACAAGGATGAATCACTTTGTAAGAAGCTTGATTTGGAACCATTAATCAGTAAAGAATCTTTCATGAAGTTGAATAAATCTCATATGAGTTATGTTGAAGAAGTTATTCCACTTTCAAATCAGGACACCCATATTTAGCCTGTTTGGACATATGGCAAGTTCTTCAGCTTCCAATCAAACAAGGATGAATCACTTTGTAAGAAGCTTGATTTGGAACCATTAATCAGTAAAGATTCTTTCATGAAGTTGAATAAATCTCATATGAGTTGTGTTGAAGAAGTTATTCCACTTTCTAATCAGGATATCCATGTTTAGCCTGTTTGGACATTTGACAAGTTCTTCAAGCTTCTAATCAAACAAGGATGAATCACTTTGTAAGAAGCTTAATTTGGAACCATTAATCAGTAAATATTCTTTCATGAAGTTGAATAAATCACATAGGAGTTGTTTTGAAGAAGTTATTCCACTTTTTAATCTTAATATCCATATTTAGCATGTTTGGACATATGGCAAGTTCTTCAAGTTTCTAATCGAACCAGGATGAATCACTTTGTAAGAAGCTTGATTTGGAACCATTAATCAGTGGAGAGTCTTTCATGAAGTTGAATAAATCTCATAGGAGTTATGTTGAAGAAGTTATTCCACTTTCTAATCATGATATCCATGTTTACCTTTTTGGACATATGGCAAGTTCTTCAAGTTTCTAATCGAACCAGGATGAATCACTTTGTAAGAAGCTAGATTTGGAACGATTAATCAGTGGAGAGTCTTTCATCAAGTTGAATAAATCTCATAGGAGTTATGTTGAAGAAGTTATTCCACTTTCTAATCATGATATCCATGTTTAGCCTGTTTGAACATATGGCAAGCTCTTCAAGCTTTTCATCAAACAAGGATGAATCACTATGTAAGAAGCTTGATTTGGAACTATTATTCAGTGGAAAGTCTTTCATGAAGTTGAATAAATCTCATAGGAGTTATGTTGAAGAAGTTGTTCCACTTTCTAATGAGGATATCCATGTTTAGCATGTTTGGTCATATGGCAAGTTCTTTAAGCTTCTAATCAAACCAAGATGAATCACTATGTAAGAAGCTTGATTTGGAACTATTAATCAGTGGAGAGTCTTTCATGAAGTTGAATAAATCTCATAGGAGTTATGTTGAAGAAGTTATTCCTCTTTCTAATCATGATATCCATGTTTAGCCTGTTTGGACATATGGCAAGTTCTTCAAGCTTCTAACCAACCAGGATGAATCACTATGTAAGAATCTTGATTTGGAACCATTAATCAGTGGAGAGTCTTTCATGAAGTTAAATAAATCTCATAGGAGTTATGTTGAAGAAGTTATTCCACTTTCTAATCAGGACACCCATATTTAGCCTGTTTGGACATATGGCAAGTTCTTCAAGCTTCCAATCAAACAAGGATGAATCACTTTGTAAGAAGCTTGATTTGGAACCATTAATCAGTAAAGATTCTTTCCGGAAGTTGAATAAATCTCATAGGAGTTGTGTTGAAGAAGTTATTCCACATTCTTATCTTAATATCCATATTTAGCCTATTTGGACATATGGCAAGTTTTTCAAGTTTCTAATCGAACCAGGATGAATCACTTTGTAAGAAACTTGATTTAGAACCATTAATCAGTGGAGAGTCTTTCATGAAGTTGAATAAATCTCATAGGAGTTATGTTGAAGAAGTTATTCCACTTTCTAATCATGATATCCATGTTTAGCATGTTTGGACATATGGAAAGTTCTTCAAGCTTTTCATCACACCAGGATGAATCACTATGTAAGAAGCTTGATTTGGAATTATTATTCAGTGGAAAGTCTTTCATGAAGTTGAATAAATCTCATAGGAGTTATGTTGAAGAAGTTATTCAACTTTCTAATCAGGATATCCATGTTTAACCTGTTTGGACATTCGACAAGTTCTTTAAGCTTCTAATCAAACAAGGATGAATCACTTTGTAAGAAGCTTGATTTGGAACCATTAATCAGTAAAGATTCTTTCATAAAGTTTAATTAATCTCATAGGAGTTGTGTTGAAGAAGTTATTCCACTTTCTAATCTTAATATCCATATTTAGCCTGTTTGGACAAATGGCAAGTTCTTCAAGTTTCTAATCGGACCAGGATGAATAACTTTGTAAGAAGCTTGATTTGGAACCATTAATCAGTGGAGAGTCTTTCATGAAGTTGAATAAATATCATAGGAGTTATGTTGAAGAAGTTATTCCACTTTCTAATCATGATATCCATGTTTAGCCTGTTTGGACATATGGCAAGTTCTTCAAGCTTTTCATCAAACCAGGATGAATCACTATGTAAGAAGCTTGATTTGGAACTATTATTAAGTGGAAAGTCTTTCATGAAGTTGAATTAATCTCATAGGAGTTGTATTGAAGAAGTTATTCCACTTTCTAATCTTAATATCCATATTTAGCCTGTTTGGACATATGGCAAGTTCTTCAAGTTTCTAATCGAACCAGGATGAATAACTTTGTAAGAAGCTTGATTTGAAACCATTAATCAGGGGAGAGTCTTTCATGAAGTTGAATAAATCTCATAGGAGTTATGTTGAAGAAGTTATTCTACTTTCTAATCAAGATATCCATGTTTAGCCTGTTTGGACATATGGCAAGTTCTTCAAGCTTCTAAGCAAACCATGATGAATCACTATGTAAGAAGCTTGATTTGGAACCATTAATCAGTGGAGAGTCTTTCATGAAGTTGAATAAATCTCATAGGAGTTATGTTGAAGAAGTTATTCCACGTTCTAATCAGGACACCTATATTTAGCCTGTTTGGACATATGGCAAGTTCTTCAATCTTCTAATAGAACCATAATGAATCTTTATGTAAGAAGCTTGATTTGGAACCATTAATCAGTGGAAACTCTTTCATGAAGTTGAATAAATCTCATAGGGGTTATGTTAAAGAAGTTATTCCACTTTCTAATCAGGATATCCATATTTAGCCTGTTTGGACATATGACAAGTTTTTCAAGCTTCTAATCAAACAAGGATGAATCACTATGTAAGAAGCTTGATTTGGAACCATTAATCAGTGGAGAGTCTTTCATGAAGTTTAATAAATCTCATAGGAGTTATGTTGAAGAAGTTATTCCACTTTCTAATCACGACATCCATATTTAGCATGTTTGGACATTTGACAAGTTCTTCAAGCTTCTAATCAAACAAGGATGAATCACTTTGTAAGAAGCTTAATTTGGAACCATTAATCAGTAAAGATTCTCTCATGAAGTTGAATAAATCTCATAGGAGTTGTGTTGAAGAAGTTATTCCACTTTCTAATCTTAATATCCATATTTAGCATGTTTGGACATATGGCAAGTTCTTCAAGTTTCTAATCGAACCAGGATGAATCACTTTGTAAGAAGTTTGATTTGGAACCATTAATCAGAGGAGAGTCTTTCATGAAGTTGAATAAATCTCATAGGAGTTATGTTGAAGAAGTTATTCCACTTTCTAATCATGATATCCATGTTTACCTTTTTGGACATATGGAAAGTTCTTCAAGTTTCTAATCGAAGCAGGATGAATCACTTTGTAAGAAGCTTGATTTGGAACGATTAATCAGTGGAGAGTCTTTCATGAAGTTGAATAAATCTCATAGGAGTTATGTTGAAGAAGTTATTCCACTTTCTAATCATGATATCCATGTTTAGCATGTTTGGACATATGGCAAGTTCTTCAAGCTTTTCATCAAACCAGGATGAATCACTATGTAAGAAGCTTGATTTGGAACCATTAATCAGTGGAGAGTCTTTCATGAAGTTGAATTAATCTCATAGGAGTTATGTTGAAGAAGTTATTCCACTTTCTAATCAGGATATCCATGTTTAGCCTGTTTGGACATTTGGCAACTTCTTTAAGCTTCTAATCAAACCAGGATGAATCACTATGTAAGATCTTGATTTGGAACCATTAATCAGTGGAGAGTCTTTCATAAAGTTGAATAAATCTCATAGGAGTTATGTTGAAGAAGTTATTCCACTTTCTAATCAGGACATCCATATTTAGCATGTTTGGACATTTGACAAGTTCTTCAAGCTTCTAATTAAACAAGGATGAATCACTTTGTATGAAGCTTAATTTGGAACCATTAATCAGTAAAGGTTCTTTCATGAAGTTGAATTAATCTCATATGAGTTATGTTGAAGAAGTTATTCCACTTTCTAATCAGGATATCCATATTTAGCCTTTTTGGACATATGGCAAGTTTTTCAAGCTTCTAATCAAACAAGGATGAATCACTATGTAAGAAGCTTGATTTGGAACCATTAATCAGTGGAGAGTCTTTCATGAAGTTTAATAAATCTCATAGGAGTTATGTTGAAGAAGTTATTCCACTTTCTAATCAGGACATCCATATTTAGCATGTTTGGACATTTGACAAGTTCTTCAAGCTTCTAATCAAACAAGGATGAATCACTTTGTAAGAAGCTTAATTTAGAACCATTAATCAGTAAAGATTCTCTCATGTAGTTGAATAAATCTCATAGGAGTTGTGTTGAAGAAGTTATTCCACTTTCTAATCTTAATATCCATATTTAGCATGTTTGGACATATGGCAAGTTCTTCAAGTTTCTAATTGAACCAGGATGAATCACTTTGTAAGAAGCTTGATTTGGAACCATTAATCAGAGGAGTTATGTTGAAGAAGTTATTCCACTTTCTAATTATGATATCCATGTTTACCTTTTTGGACATATGGCAAGTTCTTCAAGTTTCTAATCGAACCAGGATGAATCACTTGGTAAGAAGCTTGATTTGGAACGATTAATCAGTGGAGAGTCTTTCATGAAGTTGAATAAATCTCATAGGAGTTATGTTGAAGAAGTTATTCCACTTTCTAATCATGATATCCATGTTTAGCCTGTTTGGACATATGGCAAGTTCTTTAAGCTTTTCATCAAACCAGGATGAATTACTATGTAAGAAGCTTGATTTGGAACCATTAATCAGTGGAGAATCTTTCATGAAGTTGAATAAATCTCATCAGAGTTCTGTTGAACAAGTTATTCCACTTTCTAATCATGATATACATATTTAGCATGTTTGGACATATGACAAGTTATTTAAGCTTTTAAAAGGATGAATCACTATGTAAGAAGCTTGATTTGGAACCATTAATCAGTGGAGAGTCTTTCATGTGTTGAGAGGAAGGTAATGAAGAGATGGAGTCTTGGAGGTTCATGGATCAATTAGAGAAGAGAAGTGTTGAGGTTGAGACAGTAACTCCAAAAGTTACCACAATAACTTTTGGAAAGTTACCTCAGTAACTTTGGAAGAAGGTAAATAAGGCAAGATGAGAAGTTACCTTGCATTTATCCATTCTGGACAGGGGGAACACGACCAGGGAGAGTGGATAAGGTAAGAGGATAAGGTGAGACCAC
>MU108423.1:0-27663 GCA_012274485.2 Sinapis alba
GTCATTTGGACATACATAACTTAGCAAGTAAACTCTCGTATGTACATATATTTTTAGATATTTTAAAGAAAGTAAACCATATATAAACAGTAGTGTCCCAACCATCCTCTTTCTTTTGAAGCTTCAAACAATTGAAAGTATTCCAACTCCACATATAACGTTTTATCCTGTAAATTTTTTACTTTTCTTTTATTTTATTGAGATAGAGTTACAGTCTTGATAACAAATACACACATATCAGAATATGAAAGAATCTAGACTAAAAAGCATATTCTAATACACATCCTAGATTCATTCATGATCAAACAACAAAGAAAATGTTGACAACTTTTCATAATGATTTTCTCTCGCATGTTACAAGTATCGTCAAGTGGAGCATCTCTTAGACTTTTTAAGCTAAACACAATAATTATGGTAAGTTAAAGGGAAATTCTCTTAAATAGGCCCCTTTAAGTTTTTGTCGCAAAAATAGCCCTAGAAAAATAAAATGACCAAAATAGCATTTTTTTTTTTTGAAATTTTTAATTTTTTTTTTTTTGAAATTTTTAATCCCCAAACCCACCCCTTTACTCTAAACCTAAAGTCTAAATTAGTTAACCTTAAGGGTATAAATGCATATAAATAAAAAATTTA
Source organism: Sinapis alba (assembly GCA_012274485.2). Lineage (NCBI taxonomy): Eukaryota > Viridiplantae > Streptophyta > Magnoliopsida > Brassicales > Brassicaceae > Sinapis > Sinapis alba. Next base: position 634 of record MU108423.1, read on the forward strand.
GCTTCTAAAAAACCTATTTTGGTTATTTTCTTTCTTAAAAACTATTTTTGTGAAAAACAAACTAAAAAGGGATATCTAAGGGAATTTGTCTAAGTTAAATCGTTCATATATGCAAAGCGACTAGATATTTGAATGATCTAAAATAATTATATGTAACACTTAACTTGTTGGTAGAATCACTACAATAATTCATTAGATTAGTTACACATTAGCAAAGACATTTCCGTATAACACATAATTTTATTTTTGTAGCTAATTTTTTAGCTAATTATAGCAATCCATAGATATATATAGCTAGAAACTTGTTTTGTTGGTGGTGTGTAGCTAAATAGCTACGCCTTGGATAAAAATAAATGGTTGCTATAATTGTGCTATTTAGTAACGACTAGTTATAATTGTTTTTATTGCTAAATAACTTTAGCTAGAGTAAGACCTACGTTTTGCACAGGATTAACCTAATATTCTATTATTAATGTCACATAGTGTTAGTATTTGTGACTTAAAAAAGATTTACATTTTGAAAATTTGACAATTAAAAAACATGTATTTCTTATATAAAAAATACACAATATAAAAAGGGAAAAAACGTTTCAAAGACCAAATTGTAATATACTATAATGAATTTTGGTCATGTACTCTAGAAGTAAGTTATCCTACGGTGTCCTAAATTGGGTTACGCGGCTAAATTAATGGGCCTAGTCGAAGAAACAGTTCCTTTGTTGGCAACATAGAAAGGTGTAAAAATTCAACATACATCAAAAGATAAATGAAGAAGAAAAAACGAAAAACATTTCGGACTAACAATCAATGAATCTTTAACTCACGAACACATGTCAGTATTCTCCGTCTTTTCTTCTTGATCTTTCGTTATCAGATTTTTCATGGGTTATATTGATTTTTGTGTAGATTAACCGCAATCGGTGAATATTTTGGTTAAATCATCACGACAGAAAGAGTGTAAGAAGGTTTAGAGTACAAATCACCCCCGTTTTCATATATTTTGACTCAGTGTCCGCATAAATCGTAGGAGTGGATAACAAATCCTAAGATTATTCAGGTTAGACAAAACGATACTTAAAAACCATAAACCTATGTTGTTTCTTTTTTCTTTTTGAAGGAATCTCAAACAATCACATCTTCTTATGGAAAATCTTGTAGTTTTATTTTGTCTATACTACTTTGTAATTATTTCCACCTTAATCTTTGTCATGGACTTGGAAAGCTTCAATTAGAAATACAATAAAAAGAAGCTACAGTAAACAAAAGTTTTTAATCTTATGTGTATGATAGAGTTGTAGCTTGAAATGGTGGATTAGCAAACGACTGTGGGAGTGTTAATATAGTGGAACCAAGGTCTGGAAAAATAATGACCAAGAATTAGGGTTTTTTTTTTAAAGTGACTCAAAATTTGAAGTCAATTGCAAAATTAATCCATAATTTTTTTGAAACTTTTATTTTTTCTTTTCACCCTAGAAGTTCGGATAATTCACGAAAATGCCATTACTTTTTTATTTTTGAAAATGATTGTATTACCATATCATCATCACCTTCATCAAGGATTGACAATATTGCCATTTGCTTCAATACATCAACCACCATGAACAACCAATTTGAAGCTTTTAATGTTTCTAAAATCAACATCTACATCTTTATATTTTTATTTCTTACACACACAAACTATTTTTCTTTCACTTTCTCTCTTATTCCTTCCCAAAATCCTAACTTTTTGATTTTAAAATTTATAAACTTATTAATGTTACTAAAGTTCATATTCTTGGTCAAGAACAAGTATGTAACTTTCACTAAGAAATGATATGTGTTTGGAGAAGTTAAACATGAATCTCACCAAATTTAAGAAGAATTTTTATTTTTTTTTCAGATCTGGTTCGTGGAGAAGACTAAACTGAAAGTCTTCTCCACCGAGAAGACTTACAGGGAAGTTTTCTAGGAAGTCTTCTAGCAGAAGACTTTTCTGTAAGTCTTCTAGCTTTATTTTTTTTTGTGATTTTGGTCTTCTGTCGGAAGTTCTCTGTCGAGAAGACTTCTTGGAAGTCTTCCACAAAAAGTTAAATTTCTGACACAATTTGGTCAATTGCAAAACTAACCTATTTTTCGAGAAGACTTACATGGAAGTCTTCTTTGGAAGTATTCCTTTCTAAATTTATAATTGCAAAAATGACATTTCCGGAAGACTTCGTAGAAGTCTTCTAGTACATTATATGCTAGAAGACTTCCATAAAGTCTTCTATTACATTATATGCTAGAAGACTTTCCAAAAACTTATAGAAGATTTTCAAATTTTTTAATTCTTGCGAAAATTCTCAGAAAACTTCAAGTGAAAGTTTATATTTTGTGAATTTGATTAAGTTTTCTTAAAATTCTTTTTCTTTTAATTTTAGTAAATTTAACTAAGTTTTTGTGTTGTTGTGTTATGTTATAAGTGTTAGATAATGTTGTAGACATTATGTTGTAGACATGAACATATTTACCAAAAAAATTTCACTGAACATATTTATCTTTTTTTTTTTTGCAAGATAATGTTGTAGACATGGACATATTAAAAAAAAAAAAATTCATTGACATCTCTTCAAATTTATAAAACAATCCACAAATAAAAGATTACACATACAAATCACAAAATAAATCATAAACAAAATTATTACACATGTACATTATGTTAGAAGACTCTCAGAAAGTCTTCTTGTACATTATGTTAGAAGACTTTCAGAAAGTCTTCTGACAAAGTCTTCTAACATATAATGCACTGGAAAACTTCTTGGAAGTCTTCTCACAGTGAACAAATTCTTCTCAAAAGTCTTCTAAAATCTGACTCAGATCTGAAAAACCTGCATATCCAAAAATATTCAAATATCCTCAAAACAAAGAAAAATAATAGAATATGAAATATATCTACCTTTATAGAATATACAAAAATACATATCCATCATATATATATATATATATATATACTTTTAAAGGAGTAGAAAATGAGAACCCAAAAATCCGCAAAACATAATAAATTAGTGAGAAGACATGAGATAAAAATAAGAAATTTATATAAAATTTGTTGTTTTTGAAGTTCAAAAATATTAGAAAGAGGTTAGAGAGTTTTAGTTTGGGAAAAAAGTAAGAGCTTTAAGCAATAAGAAGTTACAAATGATGTAAATCAGACATGAAAACTTACTAAAACACTCAAATATGTTATGAAAGAGGAGACATGAGAGAAGATTTCGTCAGAAGACAATCAGAAAGTCTTCCAGATCTGAAAACCTGCAAATCTAAAGAGTAGAATATGAGAACTATATAATAAAAACTTGCAAAAAACAAGATAAATCAGTGAAAAAGCATGAGATAAAAATGAGAAATTGATATAAACTTTGGTATTTTCAAATTAAAAGAGATTAGAGAGAGGTTTAGAGTTTTAGAGTGAGAAACATTACATTTTCTTGCAGCAATTTGAAAGGAAGAGAGAATGTGTAAATTTTCTTTATATAAGGGGAGACAAAAATTGTAATTAGGTTAAATATTTTCGATTCAGAAGACTTTCAGGTAAGTCTTCTGAGAAGACTTTTAGGTAAGTCTTCTGAGAAGACTTTCAGGTAAGTCTTCTGAGAAGACTTTCAGGTAAGTCTTCTGAGAAGACTTTCAGGTAAGTCTTCTGAGAAGACTTTCAGGTAAGTCTTCTGAGAATACTTCCATGGAAGTCTTTTAAGAAGACAGAAGACTTTTTGGGAAGTCTTCTGAGAAGACATAAGACTTTCAGGAAAGTCTTATGAGAAGACAGAAGACTTTCAGGAAAGTCTCAGAAGACTTCTCTAAAAGTCTTCTACCCTTTGAATTTACTATTCCCCCAGAAGACTTACTTCTCTAAAAGTTTTCTGGCGTAATATCTTTTAGTAGACTTACGTCTTTCTAATACCTTAAACTAAATAACAAACTAAATACCAATAAACACTTCACTAAACTTAAAATCAACTCCAAAACTATTTAATATACACAAAACTAAACAAATATATGTAAAAGTGATTTTTCAAAAAAATTGGTTAAGCTTCCAAAATCTAACCCTAAAGATACATACAATACTATGACATGTGTTTCCAAACCCTAGACCAAAGAATATCATAAGATGATACATTCACTCATCTATGTTGAGAACAATTCAATTTTATTAGATTTTAATTTATATCATTTACAAATATTTATTATTACATGATTTAGATTTTTCCCCCATAAAAATATTCTTTATATAATTTATAAATTATTTTTAAGATTTACTAAACGAGAAGACTTACATGTAAATCTTCTTAGAAGACTTACAAAATCACAGAAGACTTAAAAAGACGGAACACTTAAATAGATTATAAAAGTAAAAACGCATATAGTTTTTTTTATGGTCATAAAGAGCATGTTGTAATTTCACTACTTTTTTAGGTTACTTTTGCATTTGATTGATGTTTGGGTACACTTTTGCATTTGAATTCAAATTTTATGTTGGTTTTGGCAATTTTCCCAAAAATTAGTAAAGTATTGCGTATATATAGAATTTACATGTACCAGGATTATAAGAAATATTGTTAAAATTCCATATGTAAATTTATTTAAATACATTCCTTTAATTACTCGAGACAATTCTCATTATAATTTGAATCAATTCATGATAAATCGAAATGCAAACCACCTTTTTGATCAATATTTATGAAAAAATGCATATTAAAAAAAAAATGGAAAATTGTTTTTTTAGGCCAAAAAACATAAACATTATCCCTTTAGGCTGATTTCTATTTTGTACTATTTTTCTCTAATGCTCTTTAGTATTTTTGAAAATAAATTAAATACATAGTTTTACAAACTAAAAAAAAATCCAAAAATAGTAATTAATGATGAAATACCAATATATATTTAGTGATATTTTTTCTAGTTCTAAAAATGTTTAAATCATAATTTCATATTTTATTCTACAAAAAGTAGAATTAGTATTCTACCAAGTAGAAAATGCAATATACATTTTTCATTGAATCTACTATGTTTAGAATATGTGATCTACAAAAATAATAATAATCTAAAAATATTTAGAATACACATTTCACGCTTTACCTCTCACTCTAAAATATGTAGAAATCAGAATCTACACATTACTATAAATTTAATATTTGTTAAAATCAGAATTTACACATTACTATAACTCTAAAACTTGTAGAAATTAATTTCAGACATGTTTAATGTATTCTAGATATAGTAGAATACATATTCTACGGATAAGAATAACGTGCTAAAATATCCTTTTGGTTTTTAAAAATATTTGGGGCTTTATTTTTTTATTTTTTTAAATTACTTCGATTATATAATTAAATAATATATATATATATATATATATTATAATTTCTTTACTCATTCCAAATTTTGATTTTATAATTTGATTTTATTTTTTAAAATTACTTAGATTATATAATTAAATAATATATATATTATAATTATTTACTAGTTGTAATTTTGATTTTATAATTTTTTTTTAATTTTACTTTGATTATATAATTAAATAATATATATGTTATAATTATTTACTAATTATAATTTGGATTTTATAATTGAATTTTAATATTTTTTAAAAAAAATATTTTTTTAATTACTAAGATTATATAATTAAATAATTATAAAAAATTATATATATATTATAATTATTTACTAATTGTTATTTCGAATTTATAATTAAATTTAAGGGTATTACTGGCATTTTGAAAACAATTAGTCTAATAAAATAATTAGTAAGTGAAATTAGCATAAAAGGACAATGTTAATGTTTTTTTGACTTAAAAAAACAATTTTCCCAAAAAAAATCTAGGCGTCTGTTCTAGGTTTTGTAAACGCAATAATGGGTTACACAAATTATTTTCACGAATCAAGTTAATAACTAAATTAATATTGGACATATATCTATATTTTAAATAATATAATACGTACTGATGGTAATTTAATGAGAAACGCTCATATGTTATAGAAGATATGTATGTATAATATGTCTCCATCTTAGTACATTTTATGCATATGGTACATAGTTTGGAAGTCCAACTAAAGCGAGTTAAACAACACAGAAATTTTAAACTATTTGAATAATGGTTTAGTGTTCTTATGCTCATGTTAGATATTTAACAATCTATGCATATAAAGAGGGATTTTTATTTGACTAAGAGAGTGTTAGTAAAAGCTAAATTTATAATAATTGTTAGAATTTTAAAATTATACAGCTATTGGCTAATGGATTCTTACATTCTTATAAAAATTAAGTGTTATTGGTTTCATGATTCTTTAATGACATACACAATCCATTGTTATTCAAAAAGTTAGGTTTTAATTATTTTATAATTCTATTAAAACCTAGTGTTATTGGGATTTGAATTCTTAACATTTTAACTCATAAAAAAAAAATCAAAATATTTTATATATACTTTAGATTCTCAAAATCATTATATTGGAATAGTTTCAAGACTTTTTAAATATAAAAAATCTTTAGAACTCTTTATAAATTTAACAAATCTCTTGATTCTTAAGATTTATCAACTCTAGCTAAATTCATTTCTCACTAACCCCCTAAAATATAGTGAGGGTTTTTTGTAAGCAAATGTTGTATATGCATAATGCATGGTACAACCTCTATAATATTCAATACATTTTTCTAACACATTATAGTGATTCAGTATTTTATTTCTTATAATTATTTATACATGCCGAAGATTATACATGCCGAAGATTATACATGCCGAAGATTATGAAATGGAAATACCATAATGTTCATGGCTGGAGGGATCCACACAGAATGATCATACGTACACTCTCTTTAACAAACATTACAATATATATAAATGGTATCAGTGGCATAATTTTGTAATTAATCAAGTTATGAAAGGTAGTTATAAATATAGGCTGAGAAAACATATAAACCTGACACATCAACATAATGGCAATAATGTAAATATATTACAAAATAAAAATTATTCCTTTAAATTACTTTTTCATTAATAAATAAGATTAAGATCGCGGAGTAAAGTTTAAATTTTCTTAAAAAACATATGATTTTGAGATATATAGATATGATATATTAGTCGGTTTGTTATATATATATTAATATATAAAAATATAAATTTTATAGTGTTTACATAATCATTTATAAATTATGGTAAAATAAATTGTAATTAGGATTGTGAATCTTTCTTTATGTATTTTTTATTGGCTGATTTTGTTAGATATATTGAAGTAATACAAATAAAATTTTGTTTCATTTTAGTTTAGTTTTGCAATTGACCAAAATTTTAAAGTTAATTATGGTTATGAGAAGTTTACGTTCACGTGTTAACCCTATTTATTTTCATTTTATAAACACCTATTAAAATAAAATTATTTATTCATATGATTTTATAATTATTGTATTTTATTATAGGAAAAAATTTAAACCCTGATCACAAAAATTTATGTAAGACTTTTAACAGTTTTAGTAATTTATACTTGTTTTGAAAAATTCAAAATACAACATATACAAAAAATATAAATTTTTATTATATGATTAATGTAATTGTATAATTTATTTTAATAATATAGAATTAACAAAAATGATAGAAAGTATACATATTGTTAGCAAATCTGTATTATTAAAAAATATTAATTACCATATATATCTTAATCATATTAGGTAATTCCGTAATTTTTATTTTAGAAAATAATATATAATAAATTCTAATTTGATAAATAAATGATTCATAATGGACATATTATATAATATAACATTTTTCTAGAAAATATATATTTAGACTATGCTTATTTTAAATGATCTCTTAGTTTGACACGTAAGCTTTAAGAAGCCTTCTACAATTGCCACATCAAATGAATTTCTTTTTTTTTATTATTACAAACTTAAAGGTAAAACTTTTTTAATATTTCTCAAATAATTTATAGGAGATAAAAGGATGTTCTCTATCTTTATCATTCACGTAGCCTTGACACAATACTATATATATTATAAATTGTTAAGGTAATAAAAATTATAATATTTCGTATATATTGATAAGAATGTTAAATTTTGATTAATTGTTAATGCAAATACAATTTATTTTTTAAGATAATTTTTTTAATCCACTTACAGTATATTAGAAAACACCAGTAGTATAATGGAACTAATGGGTAGACACATTATGGTTTAAGTCTAGTCACCTATTGTAATTGTTAAGCACCTTTTGTTACGTTTGCATTGAACACTATAGTTCTCTGTACATAACTACTTCTAAAGTGTATACTAATTGTGGCATTGATCAGATTATATAAGGAGGTCAAGAGTTGTTCTTCTTTCATTGCTCTTGTCTCAGGCCCTCCTCTCTAGTTCTCTTACTTCAAAATTAGTTCACACCTTGTATGTAACAAGGAAAACAGTAGTTCATAAGACAAATTATTGAATTATCGAGGATACAACATAACTTATGGATGCACGCATGTCTTTGGTAAATTTTCTGAATTCTTATTTTTTGTTTTCTTTGGTTTTGGTATTGTTAAAATAAGTAACACAATTTCATATTTATTTTCTTTTGGTAGTAAAGTTTTTTAAATGTTTTGGAAGTTCTTTATAGAAGTTTTATTATTGATGATACATATATGCCCAATTCCTTCTCCAATCTAATCAAGTAACTTCCTAGTTTTTATGTGTTTTAAGTAGGTTTTAAGTTTTTTTTATATTCTACGTATATTTTGAATTTTACATATTTTTATTTTTCATATTTTTAAATATATTTTGCAAATATTTTAGTATATTGTTGATAATTTTTTATTTGTTGACATGTTTTCGGTGTCTCATCCGAAACTAGATATACAATAAGCTGATTCAACAATTGTATGTGTGACATTGATTCAGCCAGTAAAAGCATCAACATTAGTCTAGAAATTTAATAGATGTTTATAATTTGACAAATATGAAAATAAGTGTCTAAAAAGACAGATCTCTCAAGCAATAAATTTCTGAATTTTTATTTCTATTTATTTTTATTATAATGTCTTTCCATAACGATGCCATATATTATATTGCTGATTTATGATAAATTTAATAGTTTATGGATTATACTTTATTTGAATAAAATTAGTTAAAACGAATTTAACACAATATAAAAGTTACAACGAAAATTATTATTGTCGTTTGGTTTAATACCAGTTCCTTCTCCAATCTTACAAGAGATTATTATTTACTAGGATCGGCCCGCCCTACGAGCGGGATGTTAAATATAAATTGATTTGTATAATTAGAGTTAAAGTTTTATACAAATTATATTAATTTAAATGTTTAGATAAAAATATATTGCTATATGTCATGCGACGTATTATTATATATTGTTTTAGAGGTGTTTTATCCATTGTTTATATTTTTATAATTTTTTATTCATAAAATTATTTATTTCATTAAGTTTTAAAAATAAAATAGTAAAAGAGAAAAACATAGACAAAAATGATTTTATACTAAATGGACAAACGTGATGAAATTTTGTTCCATTTTAACAAATTTTTCTTAATTTTTTAAATTATATAGTTTAAATTAAATTGTGTATCTTAGTTACTTATTAAATATTGATTAATGTTTCACCAAGTTCAATTTGTTTACCAAATTTTATCGTATAGATATATGTTCTATTTTACTATATTGGTGGTCTGATAAAAGGCTACAGCCATACTTATATTAAGCAATCACCAACGGTCACCACCCCTTCGCACAAAAGCACGTAGCAAAGGCATTAGTTATGAAAGGTTTTCTCAGTAGCGTGGTTGGATGAGTTGAACATGCTGAAATTAAGAACCAAATTAATTATGGACTGTTATGGTATATGTTCAGAGACTACATACGAAGTGCCTTTCTAGTTTCCACCAAGAAGCATCAGATGCAATATATGAATGTAATATTGATAATAAAACTAAAACATCATCCTCAACCAATGTGTTTTCTTCCCCACACCAGAAGCATTCAAACATATCTCTCATATGGTACACAACAATCCTATGCAAATGCAAAGGAATTTTATATCCAAACTTACGCAACCGAGAAAAAGAGTCCAAACACTCACTTACCACTTACAAACAGAGAGAGAAATACTGAGAGATGTTGAAGACAACTCTCGAACCAAATGATACAATCAGAAACATCTTCTCGGAGTTTTTGAACGTTGTGACCTCCCAGACCTGTAAAACCCCAAAAGAATCCAACGTTCAAAGGATGCTATGAATATAGTGCCAACAATAAGGTCAAACGACTTAAAGAAAGTCACATACCTTGTCAACGTTTATAAGATTTGATATAACAAACACAATCTTGACTCTGAAACAAAACAAAGACTACTCTCACTCGCATGTTTTCTTAATTAGTAACCTTTGATACTTGCAATTTCATCTAACCAAGAAAAAGCAAACAACTCGGACTAATTGTACTTAGTTATGAGAGGCGATACAGAGAAAAGATTAGAAAACAAACCTCATGTTCCTTCTCCTGTAAGATCCAGCATTGGGTCCGTTGCGGAAGGCCAAGTCAACGGTTACACTCTGTGTAAGAAGCTCAGCCCCATTCATTGCCTTGATAGTATTATGTGCTTCTTCGCTCTTCTCATATTCTAACAAAGCATAGCCCTAAACAGAGAAGACAAAAATGAAGTGGGTAAAATTATTACAAATTCCATAAAATATTCACAAAACAACTGAAGTAAAAAACCAACACATAAACTCCCATTCTTAAACACATCTAATTATTTCAGTTTTCCATTTCTGATACCCACGGAGCTATCAATTGAGTATTTAAAATCTATTATAACAGTAGTCTAACATTGCAAAATTAACTTCTTTTTCATTAGTCATTTTTATATTGATTTAACACATAAAAAGTATGTCAAAGAGGAGTATAATCTGGGACAAAACATTATAGAACTCTAGAGAACAACACTCCACAATGAAACATATCTAACATAGCAAGAGAAAATTAGCTTTGTTATACAGCAAAAGACCAAAAGACTGTTAAACTATTAACACTCCATACCTTGACAAAACCAGTACGGCGATCGAGATTGAGATGCAAAGTCTTAATCTCCCCAAAATCACCAAAAGGATTTGATATATCATCTTCCTGCGCCTCCTCATGAACCCCAGTGACCAAAATAATCCAACCCTCTATGGCTACACATAAACCAAGACAACAAATTAATAATCAGCAACAGTTTCCAAATCTTTATTACCATCAAGTCAAGACCAATGCATACTATCAGGCCAGAATACAAAAGAGTAATTATCTATTTCAAACCCAAGCTTAACACTTTATCTTACTCGCAGAATAGAAAGGAGCAAGCTTTCTAGGTCAAATCGAATCTTAGACACATGGGTATTTGAGAAACCCTAGAACAAATCAGTCAACGACGTGGAGAATCAAGCAAAGCTGAAAAAGAAGTATTACATCTCTGAGGGCCAGGACCACCATCGGAACCGAGCTAGTCAAAATCACGCGAGGAAAGGCGGCGCTGGCAATCAGAATCTTTCTCCTTGCAAAACCACGTCTTTTGGTCTTCCTCTGAGCTGAATCGTCGTTTGCTCGGTGATAGTAGACCTAAGCTGCGGATTCGCAGTGCATGGAGAAAGATCAGCTGGTCCGCCATCCTCATCAATGAGGTCATCCTCCTCTGGCTCGAAATCAACTGCTTCGGGTTCTAGGTTCGACATAACTTCTTCTTATGTTGCTGTCGATGCCGATCAAATCTCTTCCAATATTTTTCAGCAAAAAACAATTTGGGCTTTATGAAGCAAAGTAAAGAACACAATGTGACGAAGCCCAAACGGAATGTACATCAGAATAAATGATACGGTGTGTTTTGCTCGGATAGACACGTGTCGACTCCTCAATACTTGACTTTGTGACTTGGAATCCTATGTGGCGCGTCCTGGAGAGAGATAACTGTACTTTATATAAATAGATATTCTTTTTGTTTGCACTAATGATGTCTAAAACGACGTCACTACTCTGACCCAATACATCAGCGACCCATACCTCTACTGATAACTCACGTCTGTCGTTGTCAACAAATCCTATCATCATACCTTTTTGCCTACCCTTTTTTTTTCTTTTAAAAAAATATTATTTAACAAAATCAGTTTGAATCCACGATTTTGACCAAAAAAAGGTTTCTGATGATAATAGAGAAAATTTCACTATAGGTCACATTTCATCTTATTTATTACAGTCTAAGACACTTTTCACTACTACAACACTTTTCTTTAATTTCTCTTTGTTTTTTAACTATTCTAGTTACATCTTTGTCTTTCACATTTAGTTATTCACAAAACCCAATAACTAATCTTAAATCAATTTTCTATAAATATTTTATTTCTTATTTTTTTTTCATCTTCTCAAGATCTCGACGGAGAAGAATCATTCGTCTACCTCTCACAACTTAATTTATTTTCAGTCCTTCTTCCAGAGAATCTTCCACAACATCCCTAGACACTCTTAATCCTTTGTCACTATCACTCGGCAAATTCGTCTACTTCTCACAACAAAATCTTACACCTTTAACACAAAGCAATCTCCACTCCTCCTTTGTTTCCTCATTGTTCGAAAACGCAACTGTGAAGGGGGATTACGCGGCGGTGAAATACTCGTAAACACTCGGTGGAGCCTAACTGTATCAATTTTGTCAAAATCAAAAATTTCAAAAATCTCATTTTGGGTTTTAAAATGTTTAAATCGTAATTTTTATGCTAGATTCGTAAGTTTAAGGCATAAAACATAAAAAACTGTGAGTCAGTGACCTATATGAACTAAATTAAAATGGTAAAAACAACTAAAATCATGAGATATCAAAACAGAGTGAATAGATTTATCTAAAATGAACTAAATTAAGATGACAAAATATTAAAAATACAATATACACACCTAAATAAAACTAAAATGATCTAAATTAACTAGAAAAGATACTATAAATCATAGAATATCGTTAGTTATGCAATGCACATTTAGATTAGTGTACATATAATTCTTTAGTGAAACGGTGTACATGTGAACAATAAAAAAATATGTGTACACAATTTTTCATTTTCTTCATTTAAACGTTTTTGTTAAAATTAATTTCGCGTAGACGTACATGTAGATGCTTCTGCATGTGTACTTATATATTTTGTAAAAAAAACATAGAAATCGTATAATCATTTTGTTTTTGCTTTTTGTTTCTGTGTCCACAAACTAAATTATACACCTGTACATTAAATACGTGCGATGTACACATGTAGGATATCCACATGTACATTAAAGTATATAATGTCTATTTAATTATTTTTTTACGAATACTGTCTATCAAAATTATTTTTAAAGGAAAACGTCTATTATTATAAATTTTGATTATGCTGTTTATCTAAAATCATGAGATATAAAAATGGAGATATCAAAATGGGGTTAATAGATTTTTCTAAAATGCAGTAAATTAAGAAGGTTAAACATTAAAAATACAATATACACACCTAAATGAAACTAAAATGATCTAAATTAACTAAAAGAGATACTCTAAATCCTTGAATATCGTTAGTTATTCAATGTACATTTAAATTGGTGTACATGTAATTTTTTTGTGAAATGTTGTACATGTGGACAATAAAAATATGTGTACACGATTTTCATCTTCTTCATTTAAATGTTTTTTGTTATGATTAATTTCACAAAGATGTACATGTAGATGCTTATGAATGTGTACTTATATATTTTGTAAAGAAAAATATAGAAATCATATAATCATTTTTTTTTTGTTTCGGTGTCCACAAACTAAATTGTACACATATACATTAAATACATATGATGTACATAGTTAGGATATCCACATGTACATTAAAGTATATAATGTCTGTTTAATTATTTTTTACCAATACTATCTATCAAAATTATTTTAAAAGAGTAACGTCTATTATTATAAATTTTGATTATGCTGGTTATCTAATTAGTTTTAAGACTCATGATAATAATAGTTTTAATAGTTCTCAAAATGATTTTTCTAATGATTTTGAAGTTTTTATTTTAATAATAAATCATCTATAAAACTGTGTTTATGAGAGTGTTTTTAACGAGCTGCGGGTGGTCTAGCAATTATGGACTTGCTTACAATCATACCAGACACATTCAAGTAGCATTAATCTTTGTTTTTATATTTTTAAATGAGTGGCAATTTTGTAAATAACCTGTCATTTTCCTTTTAGGTTATAGAGAGTTCTGCAACTTTTTATTTGAGCTGCCATCGATTTTTTTCACTTAATAATTATTTTTTGCGTTTTTAACACCAAAATTTACATATCTTGAATAAATCAACCAACTATAACCAAAAGACAAGCAAAGAAATAAGCTTTTTCAAAAAAAATTTGAGTTTTAACCGATTACAATCAAAACGTATTGTCCATGTCCGCCTACTCGCCGATTTTCTGACCACCATGGAGGCGTTTTCGTACCCAGGCGACGCCGAAGAGAATGACGACGCATGTCTTGTTTCCGAGGAGAGCTTGTTGATTTCCTCATACATGTTAAAGTTTTCATCACAAATTTAAGATATTTATGAAAACAATTATCTTTTAAAGATAAATTTGAAAAATGATATCAAATTTATGGTAAAACTGAAATTCTCTTTTAATTTTGAGGCCACTTCTTTTCCAATCAGTTGATTTAAAAATACTTAAATATGTCTGCTTTTAGTAATAGTTTTCTATAAATTTAATCGAATCATCCTTTTCCAATCAGTTGATGTACATAGTTAGGATATCCACATGTACATTAAAGTATATAATGTCTGTTTAATTATTTTTTACCAATACTATCTATCAAAATTATTTTAAAAGAGTAACGTCTATTATTATAAATTTTGATTATGCTGGTTATCTAATTAGTTTTAAGACTCATGATAATAATAGTTTTAATAGTTCTCAAAATGATTTTCTAATGATTTTGAAGTTTTTATTTTAATAATAAATCATCTATAAAATTGTGTTTATGAGAGTGTTTTTAACGAGCTGCGGGTGGTCTAGCAATTATGGACTTGCTTACAATCATACCAGACACATTCAAGTAGCATTAATCTTTGTTTTTATATTTTTAAATGAGTGGCAATTTTGTAAATAACCTGTCATTTTCCTTTTAGGTTATAGAGAGTTCTGCAACTTTTTATTTGAGCTGCCATCGATTTTTTTCACTTAATAATCATTTTTTCACTTATTAAGTATTTTTTCACTTAATAATCATTTTTTGCGTTTTTAACACCAAAACTTACAGATCTTGAATAAATCAACCAACTATAACCAAAAGACAAGCAAAGAAATAAGATTTTTCAAAAAAAAATTGAGTTTTAACCGATTACAATCAAAACGTATTGTCCATGTCCGCCTACTCGCCGATTTTCTGACCACCATGGAGGCGTTTTCGTACCCAGGCGACGCCGAAGAGAATGACGACGCATGTCTTGTTTCCGAGGAGAGCTTGTTGATTTCCTCATACATGTTAAAGTTTTCATCGGAGAGAAGGATACACAATTCTGAGAAAAAAAAAAGAAAAAAAAGAAATGGGTCCTACTAGTTTACACTCAGTTATGTTTTAGTTAGAACCACGTGGAAAAAGTTAGAGAAAGTGTCCTAAGAGTACAAAGTGCTCTATAATGTAATAAAAACTCATAATGTGTCCTAGAATGTAAAAAGCTCATGATAATACGTACGTGATTAAAAATAGAGGTATTTCCTGGAATTTATGGCTTTGATTAGGGCGTGACATGTCAAATCCGTTCTGCTTGACCTGCATGCTGCGGATTAATTTCTTTAATCAGAAAAAATCACTTAATATATCCACATTTATTCCATTTTGAATTTGAAGATTATCCGCCGAACATTTAGCCAGAAAACTTGTTTAATATATTTTATAATATAAATATACTAATATTCTATAAATACATCAAAATTATGCTCTTTAGAACATTTACAGTAATTACCATCATTTTGTTTTTAAAATAATGTAAATTCAAAATGAATTTGTTTTTTGTTTCAATGATTTTTTCTTCCGCTTTTTCTTCAAAAAAAAAAGAAAATTTCAAAAATTCTTTTATTAATATTTATTATTGCATTTTAAAATGGTTCTCTTATTTACAAGTTCACAAATAATAATTTTTTATTTATTTTTATTATACATAAGCTTAGTTTTAATATAATAAACAATAATTTATTTGAATGTATTATTGTGTTAAAAAGTATTAATAATTTAATTAAAATAAAAACTACATATACTTAAAATTTCTATACATAAATAAAATTAGAGAATTTGCTATGGATAACAACAAAAAAAAATTATTAGGTAAATAAATATAACACTGTTGAATTTTTATAACACTAATCCTAATTCTATTCCAATTTGCAGATAACAATATATATAGGTCTGACACAATTTTATTTTTATCTTGAATGTACGTTTTAAAGTTAATCATTAATTTTTTTTTTAAGTGGAAACTATCGCTCCTTTCATTTTATCTTTCTCTTTTCTCTTCTTTTGATTTTATTGGTGAAATTCATTTATCTCTTACGTAAAAAAAAAAAAAAAAAACTTCATAACAAAAAATCTTGTAAATTCTAAATTTCTCAATTGATACTGAAATTTTGTCCATTTTTTTTGCTAAGAATTTAATCTCTCTCCCATGTTCTTGATTCATTTCTATTTTAGATGTTGATTGATATTTTCAGAGATCATGAAAAGCTCTAAAATTATTTTATTTCATTTTGTTTCATCACCAAAAATACCTTTATTCTTATTTCAATTTATTTTTTGAATCAAAATTATGTTTTTTTAAAAGCTAATTTTCAGGTGATATATATTACTTAATTTATTTTTCTATATATATGAAGAATACAAGTATTTTACTCACCTCCGCTCCACCGTCGTGTTTTTATAAGCGTTTGCTCTGTAGGCCGCCGTATTCATGTATGCCTCCGCCTCCACTATTGTCATCATTACAAGCCTTCATCTGGGATTTAATTATGGAAGCTTGTGATAAAGTTTGATTCATATTTGGTTTTGTTTGATGCTGTTTTTTTTACTACTTTCATAAATCTTTCATTCAACTTATCTTAGATCTAGCTTCGTATGTTAGGAGGAGGAAGAAAAGAATTGATTTTTCAGCCGTCTTCAAAGAAGAAAGAACCAGATAAAAAAATAAATATATGGATATTCAACATTAATATCTTGAATATATCCCACAAATAAATGCATAGATTTACAAAATTACTATAAATCCGTCTTATATATATTTAATCAGATATTTTGTCATATATTAAATACAATAACCAACTAATATATATAAATTAGAGCTATAAAAAATCATATTATATGTTTTATTTATTTAGACAAAGTATGAACATGTAATTTATTACAAATAACGTAGTCATCCAAATATAAATGGTTATAATTTAAACAACTAAATACAACTTCAAATATCAGGATATTCAATACTTATGTCATAAATACTAGAAACTAAAAAATACCAATATTACTCATTAATAATATATATTTATTTTAAAATAATTACAAACCCCAGCTTAAATATATTTAACCAGGTTTGTTTTGTACATCCGATAATATTATTTCAAAACCAAATTATGTTGTTTACGTAGCAAATCTCATTTCAATCAATATCATGGTATGTTAACGAGCATCCCTTGGTTACTCTGAACAAGAAAGTGGTGATATAGAGCATGTGACATGTCATGCCGAGTTGTTAACGCCGACAACAAAACTCTAAATCCATACCATTAAACCCTAAACTCTAGGGTTAATTCTAAACCCTAAACTCTAGCGCTAACCTTAAACCCAAGGGTTAACCTTAAATCCAAGAGTTAACACTAAATCCAAGGATTAATTCTAAATTATAGGGTTTAGTGTTTAGAGTTTAGAGTTTTTTAAGGTTTATCCTCTAAAGTGAACTTTTAAGTTTAAGGTTTAGAGTTTATAGTTTTTTTAGGATTTAGAAATAATCTTAGGGTTTAGTCTTTAAGATTTAAATTACAAAAAAAAGTTGACTTGCTAACGCCGCCAACAAAACTTTAAATCATAAACACTAAATTAACCCTAAAACTCTAAACTACAAACACTAAACCTATGTTTTAGAGTTAACCTTGGATTTAGTGTTGACTTTTGGATTTAGGATTAACCCTAGGGATTTAAGATTTATTGTTTAGGGTTTAAGGTTAATCATACTTAATTTACAATTGAGAAAGCTATTTCGTTCATCTTTTTCTTTCAATAGATAATATTACTTAAAAATGGATATTAAAAATGATATTCGGTTTGGTATTAATTTGCTAGGAAAGTTAATCCAATTAACAATTTTCTTTGTTTTTTTATTTTCTAATGGATGGCAGAATGGTAGTTTCAATACCATCTTTTTCTCTTCAACCCTGCAACTTTTCTGATTCAAAAATGGGTATTTCTAATTTTTTTCCAGATCTTTTACTCTTTACATCACGTTTCTTTTCATTTTAATTTAGATTTTACAGATCTAAGTAGATTTGAAATAATTTTGATTTAGTTTCATTAAACGAGTTGAGTTGAGTCCCCACGTTTCACTATAACTCGCCGCCATTCACTATAAAGCGGACATCGCTGCCATAACATTCACTGATTTTCTCCATCTTGCCACTGCCAAGCTTCGATAATTACACGGCCAAGCTCCACTAGTTCTCTACGTTACTCATCCTATTTACTCTATATTGTCATGGCCAAGCTTTAATAGTCACATGCACTATTTAAATCCATATATTTTGATTTCAAAGTGATAATTGACTTTAATGAATTTTCTTTAACAAATATCTACTCTTCAAAATTCTCTGACACAAAATTTCACGAGTTGATCTCTCTACCTACCTACAAAGCTGATTTTAAAAAAAACTATTTCAAACAGTGATCAATTTGGACATAAATGTAATTTCACCATTTTCTTATACTTGATTTCGTAAATAGATAAAAAACATATACATTTATGCGATTTGAACATAAAATTTATATATTCACCTAATTAACCCATAAAACTATGTGAAAATTTAAGAATCAATTGTAATAAGAAAATTTAACATCAAAATAAGTTTGTAAATACTATTTTCTCTAATTTGATGTGGTATTATTTATATTTTCATTTTCTTTCAAAGCAATATATTACTAGAGAAAATTTTCTATTATTTTATATTTTTCTGCAAAATAATATATTATTAAAAATGATTTAAAAGTTAAAAAAATAGATATGAACTTGTTAATATCAAAAGAGTTTTTCTCTCTTCTCTCTTTGGATTCTTTCAGACAAAGATGAGTTCTTCTCTTTCTTTCTTTCTCTCTTTTTTTTTTTTTTGCTTCTGAGTTTATAGATTATGCTCTAATACTTTTTCCATTCCGGACTTAATTCATACTACCGTTCATCAAATTGTTTTAATTTATTTATTTATTTTAGACTTTTCTGTGAAATCAAAATAGTCAACATCAAGACTTTTCAAGATTTTCTTAGTTTATTGGTTTGTTTGGGTTTTCTTTCTAAAGAAAGTAATCTTTTTGGTAAAATAAAGAAAGAAAGCAATTTATCTCTTTATTTTCCTTTTCAAATGAAGTTTTTCTGAGTGATTAGAAAATAAAGAATTAAAGTCTAATTAGGTTGATCTGGTGCAATATAATTAGGTTTAGAGTTTTTACCGAATTGTGACAAAAATTATCTTGACATTGATCTGTCCGACAACTTTCTAAGCTTATCAACTGATAAAGAAAAAAGAGATAGAAGCTTATAGAAATCACGGTGGCGAAATACAATTACGCCAAAGAAATCTATGATGGCAAGCTTATCAACTTCTCATGCATGTTATGTGAGGTTAGCTTTAGTTGACACTTATTATCTTTGTATTTTAGTGTTAGATTTTAAAATGGGCTTTAGTCTGTACTGTTATATTTGAATCCTTGTTGAGTTTTATTACAATATAAAGTTGACAGTTTTTTTTTTTTTGAATTTATGAATGGATTTTAAGAAAGAATATAAAATACAACTGAATTCCTACGCGGCATGGAATTATAAACCAAAATTTAGTTTAAGATTAGAAGCATTTTAAGTTTTTAACTATACAATAACAAAGCACTAGGAATGTTTCTATTATTATAGTATTAGATATATGTTGTTTTATTTTAAGTACTTATAATAGATACGAATTATTTGTTATTGATTAATTATAATTTATTTCGAATTTAATTTTATGTTTTCTGGGTTTTAATTTTATAAATTTTATGAGTATTATTTAAATTTAATATACATTTTAGTTTAAACCAAATATAATTATAGTTACGTGTTATTTAAATTAGAATGTATAAATATATCTTTAGTATATTTATTTTAGTGAAAAGCTTTAAGTAATTGATAATATTGGTTTACTAAATTAAAATTATATAAAAACTAAATATTACTCCCTCCGTTTCATATTACTTGTCGTTCTAGGTTTATTCACACATATTAAGAAAACATATGATTTTGTATATTTTCAAAATAAAAAACACAATTACCTATATACCTAACCATATTTCAACCAATAGAAAAATAAAAACACAATTACATGTGAATCTTATTAATGAATTTTGCATTCAAACTCTAAAACGACACTTATTTTGAAACGAAAATTTTTCCTACAATGACAAATAATATGAAACGGAGGGATTAGTATTTAGTATTGTATAATAATGTCACATTACGATATAATACTTTCATAAAACACTAAACCAAATATTTATTTTGTCTAGTTTACCACTTCATTGGAGAACTTCTTACACTAAACCTATTGATATAACGTCTTACCCAAACAAATGTAGTGAATGAATTTAAAAGGTCTGTAAGAGGTTCTTTTGAAACTTATTAATCTTGTAATAATTAATAATTAATATTTGTAGGTATACTGTTAATTAATAATTAATATTTGTAGGTATACTGTTGAGTATAATCTTGTATTATCTAATATTTAATATTTAGATAAACTTAGTTTCGTGAATCATATACAAACTAATATTTTGAGTACACGTGATAGAATCCCATGCGTACATTATACTTATCCAAATACACGAATTCAGCTATATAAGCTTTATAAGTGGAGGATAATATGATTATGAAGATAATGATTCATATAGGCAACTAACGTGAACGGTAACAAATAAAATTATGTCAAAAATAAAAAATTTAGTTATTTATTAAAAATATCATCGATTTTAATTATTTTAATTTTTATCGTGAAAGTTTGAATGCAAAAAATCATTTCATAAATAATAGTATAAATAAATAACATAATTGACAATAATGATAACAATTAACAAATAATAATAGCGAATGGATAAGAAAAAAAGTCATTTACACTGCAGGGCAGTTTCTGAGTTTTAATTACATCATAAGACAGTTTTTGCTACTATGGTAGTTTTTGAGTGAAAAGTATTAACTTTTCCAAAAAGGTAACAAGTCTATGATATTTAGTTTGAGTGTTTTCGTTTGGTTAAAAATTTTAAATTTTAAAATAAGTGGCGGACCCGAGGTGAAATTAAATTCAATTGAATTTGCGTATGTGAAGACTTTTTTGTTTAAGTTTTATTTTTTTATTTTTGGTATCTTTATCCTAGATAAAAAAAAATCGAAAGACGACGAAAGCGACAAAATTGACGGCGGCGTTTTCCAAAAATAAAAACTCTGGCTGAGATTTTTCAACAACGATGTCGAGGAGACGGAGCCGACGTCGGAAGGAGAAAGCCGACAGTGAGTTTGCTGGTAATTTAATTGAAATTTCGATACTGAAGTAGTAGGGACCATAACTGATTTTGTTGCTTATTTCTTGTAGAAACGACGGAGGTTACAGAAGTGGAGGATGTCCAAGAAGGGATGTCAGAGTGATTGTCTGCGACTGACAAGTTTCCAAGCGACATGGCGTAGATGACGACGCTGATGGGTTTTTGCTTCGGTGGCCTCTTTAAATTCTCGGCTCGGAGGCTGTTAACGGAGAGCTGTTCATGGTACGACGGCCTCTGTAAACCCTAGCTTGGAGGCTGTTGATGGGGAGATGACGAGGCTGATGGGTTTTTGATTCAGTGATCTCTTTTATCTCTTGTCGATGAGAGACGCATTCAACGGCACAACGGAGATGGCAAAGCTGATGGGTTTTTGCTTTGGAATCCTCTTTGGAAAGCGTATAGGTGAACCAAAGTACATATGGATAACTACATATGTACACATGTACACTATGAGGCAAATGTATACATGTACACTATAAGGTAAAAATGTACACATGGACATCCGACAAAACGTTTTTGTAGAAAATTTACAAATGAGTCGTGTTTAGATGGTTAAGAAACCGTTAACTACACTCAGTCCAAACATTCACTAATGTCATGAGCCATGTGAATGTAACAATGATTTTGAAACGAGGCATCTCAAGCTTTGAACTACTTCCTATGCAATTAAAAATTATAAGAAAAGAATTTAAATGATCTTTTGTTGAAATACCACAAAATAGATAATTGACAATATAGTTTCTACTTGTAATGTTTATGGATCAAACAATAATGTGCACTAAAAAAGTAACACATTAAAACTACGTGTACACATGTACAATGGGTTTGATGTACACATTGATCAGTAACACTTGGCGGGTTATCTACATGAACTGGTATGTAAACTCGAATAAGAAAATTGATTTGGTGATTTATGAGAAAAGTTATGAATTATATCACTTTAACAAATATGCGTAACCGGATGAATTCTCAATCAACATAACATAGAGAGATTAGAATCTTCTTTTCTATAGGTTTTTGTGGAGTTAACTAAATGAAAATAACAAAAGAAACAATGTCAACCTTTGTTCATATGTACGTCAATAACTAAATGGAAATAACAAAGGGAACAATGTCGACAATTTTAATAATTTAAATCATGAATGTACAAAAGAAAGTTTTACAAAATGTACAAAAGAAATAAAACTAAAATTTTAAAAGTCATTTGTTGTGTACACTATACCATGTACACAAATATTTTATTATCCACATGTACAATGATTCATATGTACACCAATTAACTTGTACAATAGTATACGAATATCAAATAATTTCACTATTCTTATGTACATAAACATTAAACATGTAGGCCTTTCAACCTATAGCAGTACTAATTTACAAAAACATGTACACTGGTTTATTTGTATATTGCTCAAGTTATGATGATGATTTTAATAGGTTTTAGTTAGTTGCTCAAAAGAGAAAGACAAATTATATGTGTACATTTAGACATTGCCTAATTTACCAAATATGATAAAAATGAAAATTTGGTACTTTATTTAGATCATTTATACTAGTCATCTATAATATATTGTCCATATGGACACCTGAATTATTGAAGAAGTTTTGAAATTTTGGGTTTGCTTCAATGATATTTTGTGTACAAACTACATATACAAATTATCAGTATAAACATATGTTATAGGACAAAATCAAAAGAATTTATTTGCAAATCAAATATCTCAGGCGTCAGCTTAAATAAAACAAAAAGACATGGACTAATGTTTCAAAATCTGAATATTCGCTTGGTTTGAACGGCATAATCAAAAGTTTTGGGACAAATTCGTGAACAAGCTTGAACAAAAAAAAGTTTAAGATAAATAAGATAATAAACAAAAAAATGGAGGACCATATATGTAAATAATAAAAAGTTCACCATTGTTGTACCGGTGAAGCTTTTTCTTAAATTTACGATTAAAATGACGACGATTCCGGCTGCTACAACTCTAGTTCCGAGCATGAAGACCACGGCGACGGTAAAGCTATGTTGAAATTGAGCTCGTGGTTTGAGGTTGCCGACAACAGAAATCTTGTTAGAAAAGAAGTGGTGATTATTCACAGATGAAGATAAAGATGATTAAGTTTTCTGTTATCGTCTATGTTTAGGTTCCAACAGAAATCTCATTGGAGAAGAAGGGTCTTCTACATCATTTTCACCGTCGTTTACGTTTTTGTCATTGTTTATGTCAAAATCACCAACATCTCCCATGTTTACGTTGTTGTACCATTACACCACCATTGGAGATGCCCCTTGATATATCTTAAAAGATAGATCGAGTAACAGAGATAATGATTCAATAAAAGTTTTCTTGAAAAAAGAAACTGAAAACCAGATTTCAATTTTCTTAGGAATTAGACGATTTAAGAGAAAGAAAATAAAAAAGAAAGATAGAGAGACTCACTTTGTCTCTGCTGATTTTTAACTACTAAATCAACAAATAAAATGAATGGTTATGGTTAGTGTATTTTCTTTAGTTACAAGTTCATTCAGTTAGTTTTTTAGTTAGAAAGTGGGTTTGGTTAAGAAAAACTACTTTAGTAGCATAAACTGCCTTATAATGATATTAAAAACTAAAAACTGACTCCGAGTGTAATTGTTTAACAGAAAAAATATAACCTTTTAAAAATAACTATCACGAGACAACAGAAAATATAAGTTAGTATTATAATTTATATAGTGAAAAAAGAATATACTTTTAACTGAAATTCTGTAAACTTGTTTACAAAAAGAAGAAAGGTCTGACTTGTTTTGGAATGCACCCGTCTCTTCGACAATTCGTTTATAGCCCAGCGGATAAACTCTCTATCATGCCGCCAGAACAAATATATTTAATATGACGCAAAGGAAGACATTAAATGCAGAAACTTTAAACAAAAAAAAATTACTCAAGTGAGTGTCATGTCTTCCTCTACAACTTTTTTTCGGTCTGACCCATTTTCATTCACTAAAACTGCAACTTTTTTCTCCCTCGTTCTTCCCAAAACTTCCACGCCTCGGCCTCTTCCTTATTTTGTTTTTATCCTCACAATCTCTTTATTCCTTTTACTTCTTTCTGACTTCAATCCTTTTTCCCTGCCTAGGGTTTTTCTTCTCAATGGCTCCACCTCTCAATCCAAAAGCCCCTGAATTTTATCCGAAAAATCGAGCTCAAGAACCTAACTTTCCTTCATACACC
Source organism: Sinapis alba (assembly GCA_012274485.2). NCBI lineage: Eukaryota > Viridiplantae > Streptophyta > Magnoliopsida > Brassicales > Brassicaceae > Sinapis > Sinapis alba. The sequence continues at coordinate 25,693 of MU108423.1, forward strand.
ACTTTCAGTGTTAAGTCGGGAAAGCTCAGGCAACCCAAATGTCTCCCTCCGAGACTGTTGAAGCAAAAGGTTTGGGTCCACAAAAACCGAAACTTTTCGCCAAGAAAACCTCTTCCTCCTCCAAAAGAATCTGTGCTCAAATCTCTGTTTGGTGACAAAACATCTGTTATGATTCGAAACATTCCGAACATATTTGGGTCAGTTTTTTCAATCTCAAAATCATGTTTTGTAATGTGTATCTTTGTTATTGCGAATGACTTAATTAAAGACTTTTTTGTTTTTGTTTTGGAAGACGAAAAGATCTTCTGAGGATTTTGGACAATCATTGTCGAAGAGAGAACGCAGTTCAACAACAAACTCCTTCTTCCTATGACTTTCTTTATTTGCCCATGGATTTTGTGTAAGTAAATGCTATACCTTTCTATTTTTGGTTTGAATTAAATGATAATAGGCTTTTGTAATTTGTTGTTGAAATTACTCATTGTGCCACAAGGAAATATATAATGATTTTTCTTATCAAAATTTATAAAATGTTCTTGACATTCAAATTTTTCAGGGTTTGCTTCTTTCAACCTTAATATTTTCACCGTCTCTAGATTTTTCTTGAGATGTTGAATTAGTTAACCCAATCCCAAATTACCTTAAAAGCTGGGTATTGGATTTAACGAATTACTTTTAAGTTAAGCAGTAATGTGATTCAGAAAAATTAGTGTTATCAAAACTAAAGTCTTTTATTTTGCTTTGGTCACTAATTCCAAAGCAAAATAAACTCTTCTTCCTTGAAATTTTTGTATTTGCTGTATAGATAACATTTTTTTCGTTGAGCAGGAAACAAGCGAATTTAGGGTACGCTTTTGTGAACTTCACGAGCTCAGTCGCAGCTGAGAGATTCCGGAGAGAATACGACAATTTCTTATGGGTCGACTTTGGATACAAGAAGATTTGCGAAATCTCTGAAGCCAAGTATCAGGTTTGGCTCTCTCTTTCTTGTGTTTAGTAATTGTTTAAGTTATAATATTTGTTTGATTTTATTATAGGGGAAAGAAGAGTATACTCAACATTTCAAGGACTCGAGGTTTCCTTGCCACACCAACGACTACCTTCCGGTGATTCTCTCGCCGCCTAGTGATGGTTTCACATGTTACAGCCTCACGACCCTCGGATACAGAGTCAGCACACGTGGCGGTGGAACAGGTCGCCGCAGCCAGGTCGCTTGATCTTTTAGGGTTTCGAACAAGGAGGATCCTTGTTTTCATTCATCTCCCGATGACGTGACGTCACGACTTGGGTGAAATGGAAACATAACCTTTCTCTATCTTTCTAACGTTCGCCTAATTAGTTTGCTACTTAGTTTCCGTTTAGATTTTCGTGTTTGTTATTTGGTCAATGAAAGTATGTACTACTTCTTAGTCATCGTACGATGGTTATTCCTTTTTTTGGCAACATTTTCATTTTATTAAAATGCCTAAGCATGAGTTACAATGGCTTAGCAATTCATCCAGGATATTAAATAATTTTGATCATTAATCCTGGCTCTTTTGGCTAACTGATCAACAACATGAACCTGATTTCTAGGTACAAAGTGAAATGTTGTTTATTCTTCCTAGCTAGGAAAGCTATGTCTTGAATGATAGAATGGGCTTCATATTTTTTTTTTTTTGAAAGACAGAATGGGCTTCATTAATCTGTGTTTTTCTGTGACAATATTCTTCTGTAGCAGCTTCCAAGCTCTTGATTAATTCTAAGCAATCATCTAGAATTATCACCTCTTTGTAGTCTAGAGTATGGAGTTGTTGAACAGCTAACATCATAGCCATTGCTTCTGCTATGAAAGGCGAGTTGGTGGGAGTAATTGCATAGCTTCCTTGAAACTAAGAAACGCTTTCTTTGCTAAATAAGGACTATCCTATTCTAGTTTTTGATTGGTGATTTCCATGAAGCATCTATAATGCAGTAGTAATTTGCTTATTG
>MU108424.1:0-10312 GCA_012274485.2 Sinapis alba
TTATTCAACTTCATGGATACTCTCCACTGAATAATGGTTCCAAATCAAGCTTCTTACATAGTAATTCATCCTGGTTTGATTAGAAGCTTGCAGAACTTGCCATATGTCAAAACAGGCTAAACATGGATATCCTGATTAGAAAGTGGAATAACTTCTTCAACATAACTCCTTTGGGATTTATTCAACTTCATGGATACTCCCCACTGAATAATGGTTCCAGATCAACCTTCTTACATAGTGATTCATCCTGGTTTGATTAGAAGCTTCAAGAACTTGCCATATGTCCAAACAGGCTAAACATGGATATCCTGATTAGAAAGTGGAATAACTTCTTAAACATAACTCCTTTGGGATTGATTCAACTTCATGGATACTCTACACTGAATAATGGTTGCAAATCAAGCTTCTTACATAGTAATTCATCCTGGTTTGATTAGAAGCTTGCAGAACTTGCCATATGTCAAAACAGGCTAAACATGGATATCCTGATTAGAAAGTGGAATAACTTCTTAAACCTAACTCCTTTGGGATTGATTCAAATTCATGGATACTCTCCACTGAATAATGGTTCCAGATCAACCTTCTTACATAGTGATTCATCTTGGTTTGTTTAGAAGCATGAAGAACTAGCCATATGTCCAAACAGGCTAAACATAGATATCCTGATTAGAAAGTGGAATAACTTCTTCAACATAACTCCTATGGGATTTATTCAACTTCATGAAAGACTCTCCATTGATTAATGGTTCCAAATAAAGTATTTACATATTGATTCATCCTTGTTTAGTTAGAAGCTTGAAGAACTTGCTATATGTCCAAACAGGCTAAACATGGATATCCTGATTAGAAAGTGGAATAACTTCTAAAACACAACTCCTTTGGGATTGATTCAACTTCATGGATACTCTCCACTGAATAATGGTTCCAGATAAAGCTTCTTACATAGTGATTCATCTTGGTTTGCTTGGAAGCATGAAGAATTTGCCATATGTCCAAACAGGCTAAACATGGATATCCTGATTAGAAAGTGGAATAACTTCTTAAACATAACTCCTTTGGGATTTATTCAACTTCATGGATACTCTACACTGAATAATGGTTCCAAATCAAGCTTCTTATATAGTAATTCATCCTGGTTTGATTAGAAGCTTGCAGAACTTGTCATATGTCAAAACAGGCTAAACATGGGTATCCTGATTAGAAAGTGGAATAACTTCTTCAACATAACTCCTTGGGATTGATTCAACTTCATGGATACTCTCCACTGAATAATGGTTCCAAATCAATCTTTTTACATAGTGATTCATCCTGGTTTGATTAGGAGCTTGAAGAACTTGCCATATGTCCAAACAGGCTAAACATGGATATCCTGATTAGAAAGTGGAATAACTTCTTAAACATAACTACTTTGGGATTTATTAAACGTCATGGATACTCTCCACTGAATAATGGTTCAAAATCAAGGTTCTTACATAGTGATTCATCCGGGTTTGATTAGAAGCTTGAAGAACTTGCCATATGTCCAAACAAGCTAAACATGGATATCCTGATTAGAAAGTGGATTAAGTTATTCAACATAACTCCTATGGGATTTATTCAACTTCATGAAAGACTCTCCACTGAATAATGGTTCCAAATCAAGCTTTTTACATAGTGATTCAGCCTGGTTTGATTAGAAGCTTGAATAACTTGCCATATGTACAAACATGCTAAACATGTATATCCTGATTAGAAAGTGGAATAACTTCTTAAACATAACTCCTTTCGGATTTATTCAAATTCATGTATACTCTCCACTGAATAATGGTTCCAAATCAAGCTTCTTACTTAGTGATTCATCTTGGTTTGTTTCGAAGAATGAAGAATTTACCATATGTCCAAACAGGCTAAACATGGATATCCTGATTAGAAAGTGGAAAAACTTCTTCAACATAACTCCTATGGGATTTATTCAACTTCATGAAAGAATCTCCATTGATTAATGGTTCCAAATAAAGCTTTTTACATAGTGATTCATCTTGGTTTGATTAGAAGCTTGAAGAACTTGCCATATGTCCAAACAGGCTAAACATGGATATCCGGATTAAAAAGTGGAATAACTTCTTAAACATAACTCCTTTGGGATTTATTCAACTTAATGGATACTCTCCACTGAATAATGGTTTCAAATCAAGCTTCTTACAAAGCAATTCATCCTGGTTTGATTAGAAGCTTGCAGAACTTGCCATATGTCAAAACAGGCTTAACATGGATATCCTGATTAAAAAAGTGGAATAACTTCTTCAACATAGCTCCTTTGGGGTTTATTTAAATTCATGGATATTCTCCAGTGAATAATGGTTCCAAATCAAGCTTCTTACATAATTATTCATCCTGGTTTGATTAGAAGCTTCAAGAACTTGCCATATGTCCAAACAGGCTAAACATGGATATCCTGATTAGAAAGTGGAATAACTTCTTAAACATAACTCCTTTGGGATTGATTCAACTTCATGGATACTCTCCACTGAATGATTGTTCCAAATCAAGATTCTTACATAGTAATTCATCCTGGTTTGATTAGAAGCTTGCAGAACTTGCCATATGTCAAAACAGGCTAAACATGGATATCCTGATTAGAAAGTGGAATAACTACTTAAACATACATCCTTTGGGATTGATTCAAATTCATGGATACTCTCCACTGATTAATAGTTCCAAATCAAGCTTCTTACGTAGTGATTCATCCTGGTTTGATTAGAAGCTTCAAGAACTTACCATATGTCCAAACAGGGTAAACATGAATATCCTGATTAGAAAGTGGAATAACTTCTTAAACATAACGCCTTTGAGATTGATACAACTTCATGGATACTCTCCACTAAATAATGGTTCCAAATCAATCTTCTTACATAGTGATTCATCCTGGTTTGATTAGAAGCTACAAGAACTTGCCATATGTCCAAACATGCTAAACATGGATATCCTGATTAGAAAGTGGAATTTCATAAACATAACTACTTTGGGATTTATTCAACTTCATGGATACTATCCACTTAATAAAGGTTCCAAATGAAGCTTCTTACATAGTGATTCATCCTGGTTTGATTAGAAACTTGAAGAACTTGTCATATGTCCAAACAGGCTAAACATTGATATCCTGATTAGAAAGTGGAATAACTTTTTTAACATATATCCTTTGGTATTTATTCAACTTCATGGACATTATCCACTGAATAATGGTTCCAAATCAAGATTCTTACATAGTAATTAATCCTGGTTTGATTAGAAGCGTGCAGAACTTGCCATATGTCCAAAGAGGCTAAACATGGATATCCTGATTAGAAAGTGGAATAACTTCTTAAACATAAATCCTTTGGGATTTACTCAACTTCATGGATACTCTCCACTGAATAATGTTTCCAAATAAATCTTCTTACATAGTGATTCATCCTGGTTTGATTAGGAGCTTGAAGAACTTGCCATATGTCCAAACAAGCTAAACATGGATATCCTGATTAGAAAGTGGAATAACTTCTTAAACATAACTCCTTTGGGATTTATTCAACTTCATAGATACTCTCCACTGAATAATGGTTCCAAATCAAGCTTTTTACATAGTGTTTCATCCTGGTTTGATTAGAAGCTTGAAGAACTTGCCATATGTCCAAACAGGCTAAACATGGATATCATGATTAGAAAGTGGAATAACTTCTTAAACATAACTCCTTTGGAATTTATTCAAATTCATGGATACTCTGCACTGAATAATGGTTCCAAATCAATCTTCTTACATAGTGATTCATCCTGGTTTGATTAGGAGCTTGATGAACTTGCCATATGTCCAAACAGGCTAAACATGGATATCCTGATTAGAAAGTGGAATAACTTCTTAAACATAACTACTTTGGGATTTATTCAACTTCATGGATACTATCCACTGAATAAAGGTTCAATCCACTGAATAAAGGTTCCAAATCAAGCTTCTTACATAGTGATTCATCCTGGTTTGATTAGAAGCTTGAAGAACTTGTCATATGTCCAAACAAGCTAAAAATGGATATCCTGATTAGAAAGTGGAATAACTTCTTAAACATAAATCCTTTGGGATTTATTCAACTTCATGGATACTCTGCACTGAATAATGTTTCCAAATAAATCTTCTTACATAGTGATTCATCCTGGTTTGATTAGAAGCGTGCAGAACTTGCCATATGTCAAAAGAGGCTAAACATGGATATCCTGATTAGAAAGTGGAATAACTTCTTAAACATAACTCCTTTGGGATTTATTCAACTTCATGGATACTATCCACTGAATAAAGGTTCCAAATCAAGATTCTTACATAGTGATTCATCCTGGTTTGATTAGAAGCTTGAAGAACTTGCCATATGTCCAAACAGGCTAAACATGGATATCCTGATTAGAAAGTGGAATAACTTCTTAAACATAAATCCTTTGGGATTTATTCAACTTCATGGATACTATCCACTGAATAATGGTTCTAAATCAAGCTTATTACATAGTGATTTATCCTGGTTTGATTAGAAGCTTGAAGAACTTGCCATATGTCCAAACAGGCTAAACATGGATATCTTGTTTAGAAAGTGGAATAACTTCTTAAACATAACTCCTTTGGGATTGATTCAAATTCATGGATACTCTCCACTGAATAATGGTTCCAGATCAAGCTTCTTACATAGTGATTCATCTTGGTTTGTTTAGAAGCATGAATAATTTGCCATATGTCCAAACATGCTAAACATGGATATCCTGATTAGAAAGTGGAATAACTTCTTAAACATAACTCCTTTGGGATTGATTCAACTTCATGGATACTCTCCACTGAATAATGGTTCCATATTAAGCTTATTACATAGTGATTCATCTTGGTTTGTTTAGAAGCATGACGAACTTGCCATATGTCCAAATAGGCTAAACATGGATATCCTGATTAGAAAGTGGAATAACTTCTTCAACATAACTCCTGTGGGATTTATTTAACTTCATGAAAGACTCTCCATTGATTAATGGTTCCAAATCAAGCTTCTTACATAGTGATTCATCCTGGTTTGATTAGAAGCTTGCAGACTTTGGCATATGTCCAAACAGTCTAAACATGGATATCCTGATTAGAAAGTGGAATAACTTCTTAAACATAACTCCTTTGGGATTTATTCAAATTCATGGATACTCTGCACTGAATAATGGTTACAAATCAATCTTCTTACATAGTGGTTCATCTTGGTTTGATTAGGAGCTTGAAGAACTTGCCATATGTCCAAACAGGTTAAACATGGATATCCTGATTAGAAAGTGGAATAACTTCTTAAACATAATTACTTTGGGATTTATTAAACATCATGGATACTCTCCACTGAATAATGGTTCCAAATCAATTTTCTTACATAGTGATTAATCCTGGTTTGATTAGGATTTTGATGAACTTGCCATATGTCCAAACAGGCTAAACATGGATATCCTGCTTAGAAGGTGGAATAACTTCTTAAACATAACTCCTTTGGGATTGATTCAACTTCATGGATACTCTCCACTGAATAATGGTTCCTTATTAATCTTATTACATAGTGATTCATCTTGGTTTGTTTAGAAGCATGACGAACTTGCCATATGTCCAAATAGGCTAAACATGGATATCCTGATTAGAAAGTAGAATAACTTCTTCAACATAACTCCTATGGGATTTATTTAACTTCATGGAAGAATCTCCATTGATTAATGGTTCCAAATCAAGCATTTTACATAGTGATTCATGCTGGTTTTGTTAGACGCTTGAAGAACTTGCCATGTGTCCAAACAGGCTAAACATGGATATCCTCATTAGAAAGTGGAATAACTTCTTAAACATAACTCCTTTGGGATTGATTCAACTTCATGGATACTCTCCACTGAATAATGGTTCCATATCAACCTTCTTACATAGTGATTCATCTTGGTTTGTTTAGAAGCATGAAGAACTTGCCATATGTCCAAATAGGCTAAACATGGATATCCTGATTAGAAAGTGGAATAACTTCTTCAACATAACTCCTATGGGATTTATTCAACTTCATGAAAGACTCTCCATTGATTAATGGTTCCAAATAAAGTTTTTACATAGTGAGTCATCCGTGTTTAGTTAGAGCTTGGAGAGCTTGCCATATGTCCAAACAGGCTAAACATGGATATCCTGATTAGAAAGTCGAATAATTTCTTAAACATAACTCCTTTGGGATTGATTCAACTTCATGGATACTCTCCACTGAATAGTGGTTCCAGATTAAGCTTATTACGTATTGATTCATCTTGGTTTGTTTAGAAGCATGAAGAACTTGCCATATGTCCAAACAGGCTAAACATGGATATCTTGATTAGAAAGTGGAATAACTTCTTCAACATAACTCCTATGGGATTTATTCAACTTCATGAAAGACTCTCCATTGATTAATGGTTCCAAATAAAGCTTCTTACATAGTGATTCATCCTGGTTTGATTATAAGCTTGCAGACTTTGGCATATGTCCAAACAGGCTAAACATCGATATCCTGATTAGAAAGTGGAATAACTTCTTAAACATAACTCCTTTTGGATTTATTCAACTTCATTGATACTCTCCACTGAATAATGGTTCCAAATCATTCTTCTTACATAGTGATTCATCCTGGTTTGATTAGGAGCTTGAAGAACTTGCCATATGTCCAAACAGGCTAAACATGGATATACTGATTAGAAAGTGGAATAACTTCTTAAACATAACTCCTTTGGGATTTTTTCAACTTCATGGATACACTATCCACTGAATAATGGTTCCAAATAAAGCTTCTTACATAGTGATTCATCCGGGTTTGTTTAGAAGCTTGAAGAACTTACCATATGTCCAAACAGGTTAAACATGGATATCCTGATTAGAAAGTGGAATAAGTTATTCAACATAACTCCTATGGGATTTATTCAACTTCATGAAAGACTCTCCATTGATTAATGATTCCAAATCAAGCTTTTTACATAGTGATTCATCCTGGTTTGATTAGAAGCTTGAAGAACTTGCCATATGTCCAAACAGGCTAAACATGGATATCCTGATTAGGAAGTGAAATAACTTCTTAAACATAATTCCTTTGGGATTTATTAAACTTCATGGATACTCTCCACTGAATAATGGTTCCAAATCAATTTTCTTACATAGTGATTCATCCTTGTTTGATTAGGATCTTGATGAACTTTCCATATGTCCAAACAGGCCAAACATAGATATCCGGATTAGAAAGTGGAATAACTTCTTAAACATAACTCCTTTGGGATCTAATCAACTTCATGGATACTCTCCACTGAATAATGGTTCCAAATCAAGCTTCTTACATAGTGATTCATCCGGGTTTGATTAGAAGCTTGAAGAACTTGTCATATGTCCAAACATGCTAAACATGGATATCCTGATTAGAAAGTGGAATAACTTCTTAAACATAACTCCTATGGGATTTATTTAACTTTATGAAAGACTCTCCATTGATTAATGGTTGCAGTTCAAGCTTTTTACATAGTGATTCATCCTGGTTTGATTAGAAGCTTGAAGAACTTGCCATATGTCCAAACAGGCTAAACATGGATATCCTGATTAGAAAGTGGAATAACTTCTTAAACATAACTCCTCTGGGATTTATTTAACTTCATGGATACTCTCCACTGAATAATGGTTCCAAATTAATCTTCTTACATAGTGATTCATCCTGGTTTAATTAGGAGCTTGAAGAACTTGCCATATGTCCAAACAGGCTAAACATGGATATCCTGAATAGAAAGTGGAATAACTTATTTAACATAACTCATGTGGGATTTATTTAACTTCATGAAAGACTCTCCATTGATTAATGTTTCCATATAAAGTTTATACATAGTGATTCATCCTTGTTTAGTTAGAAGCTTGAAGAACTTGCCATATGTCCAAACATGCTAAACATGGATATCCTGATTAGAAAGTGGAATAACTTCTTAAACATAACTCCTTTGGGATTTATTCAACTTCATGGATACTCTCCACTGAATAGTGGTTCCAAATCAATGTTCTTACATAGTGATTCATCCTGGTTTGATTAGGAGCTTGAAGAACTTGCCATATGTCCAAACAGGCTAAACATGGATATCCTGATTAGAAAGTGGAATAACTTCTTTAACATAACTGCTTTGGGATTTATTAAACTTCATGGATACTCTCCACTGAATAATGGTTCCAAATCAAGCTTCTTTCATAGTGATTCATCCGGGTTTGATTAGAAGCTTGAAGATCTTGCCATATGTCCAAACAGGCTAAACATGGATATCTTGATTAGAAAGTGGAATAACTTCTTCAACATAACTCATTTGGGATTTATTCAAATTCATGGATACTCTCCACTGAATAATGGTTCCAAATCAATCTTCTTACATAGTGATTCATGCTGGTTTGATTAGGAGCTTGAAGAACTTGCGATATGTCCAAACAGGCTGAACATGGATATCCTGATTAGAAAGTGGAATAACTTCTTAAACATAACTCCTTTGGGATTTATTCAACTTCATGTATTTTATCCACTGAATAATGGTTCCATATCAAGCTTCTTACATAGTGATTCATCCTGGTTTAATTAGAAGCTTGAAGAACTTGACATATGTCCAAACAGGCTAAACATGGATATCCTGATTAGAAAGTGGAATAACTTATTTAACATAAATCCTTTGGGATTTATTCAACTTCATGGATACTATCCACTGAATAATGGTTCCAAATTATTGACATGAAGACATCAATAACATGAAGAAGAGAAAGAAAGCAAGAGAACCAAGCTGGATCATCTAAGGGAGTTTGTTCCGTACATGTGTACGGATGGTCCTCCTCTGCCCTAACGTGGAGTCTAAGGCAATCATTGTGTGCTTCTGGTTGCAAGTAACAAGTGGGACACTTCCTAAGCTCTGGGAATAATTTAAATAAAGAATAGAAGGCCGTTGGAGCTAAGGAACAAAGGGAGATCACATGTGTTGCTAAGGATGAGAGAGGAAGCCGAGATGTCACTATCACTCCCACGGTCCTGGCCAGTCTGCCCTGCCACTGTCCGAGCCTGTCTGAGCTTGCAGTCTCTTTGTTTATTGTTTATGTTTGTCCTATGTCTATTGCCTTTCCTATATTAAGGATTGTATGCAGAACCAAATTATTACAAGGAATTATGTTTCGCTATTCTCTTTGTCTCTCTCTCTCTCTCTGAAGTTCGAACTCTCCTCCTCTCCATTCTCTCTCATGTTCTTCATATGAAACTCTAGACTTCTTCATTTCTATATGGTATCAGAGCCTGCTAGCTCCTGAAACCAGTCTTATTCTTCATTTTCTCCGCAAATCTCTGTTCTATATACTCTGATTCAGTTTTTAATTTTTTCGAAATCCCCTGTTTCTTACTGTTCTTGGGCTGTTCTTGAGTGTTCATACTCTGTTCTTGATGGATATGGCTGAAAACTCAAAAATGGTGATGATTCCTGTTACTCTCAAGGGTGTTAATTATCTACTGTGGGCTAGACTTTCTAAGACTGCTCTTGGGGGCAGAGGACTCTGGGAGGTTGTTGAAGAAGGCTAGAACCCAAAGAAGACCATTCTAGGAGAGGATGGTAAATAAGTTATGGTTGCTTATGTTGGCGACAAGAAGAGAGGTCAGGAGGACCTCATGGTTCTGTCCATTATTCAAAACAGGCTTGAAGCCTCTATCTTGGAAGCTTACTCCTACTGTGAAGCTTCCAAGGAGCTGTGGTAATGTACTCCTAGGATGTTTCTCTGGATTATATGGGATAAATCCTTGCAAGAACGAATCAAGGACTCAAGATCTTCAAGGTATGTGAAACGAATGGTGACACAAGAGGCTGCGGAAAGGCTTCTTGATACTCTTAAATGAATAGATCGGATATGACACACCGAGATAGACACTCTTAAGGGACTTGTTAGATATGACACACTAACAAACTCAAGAACACACGAGACAACAAGAGAGCCGTCAAGAGAGAACTCGGGATAGAATAAAAGATGGATTACTTCATTAGGGTTTGGTCGAGACATATATATAGAGAGAGAGTAAGGAACACGCTCCTTAGTCTCGAAAAGAAAATAACCTAAAGACTATAGTCTAAAACATAACATAAAGTAAAGCAATAAGGTTGGTCCAAAATGTATAACCGAGATAAACTATGATGCATCAAACTAGGATATGTGTAAGGGAACTCATGGCCTCGTTAAAAACCTTGATTAGAAAACCCAGTGGGACAAAACTAATCAAGGGAAAAAGAGCACACACAAGAACCCTTGCCTAGATGATGATCA
>MU108425.1:8581-20113 GCA_012274485.2 Sinapis alba
AAAAATCGACCCATACGTACTGATAGGATGATATGATCAGCCTTAACCGTACTGAAAAAGGAAGGATTTAACTCAACAGACCATGGACTGGCCGGACTGGTCCCATCAGTACATAAAAAATGACCCATACGTATTGATAGGCTGATACGATCAACCATCCCTACTGCCTGATAGGCTGATATGGTCAGCCTTAACAGTACTGAATGGAAGGATTTAACTCAACAGAGCATGGACTATCCAGACTGGTCCCATTAGTATATGAAAAACGAGCCATACGTACTGATAGGCTGATACGATCAGCCATCCGTACTGCCTGGATGGACCAAGCGCTGTCTAGACTTGTCCACCAGTACACAAAAATCGACCCATACATACTGATAGGCTGATATGATCAGCCTTATCCGTAAGGAATGGAAGGACTTCACTCAACGTGACACGGACTGTCCAAACTATTCCCAACAGTACATGAAAGATGACCCATACGTACTGATAGGCTGATACGATCAGCCATCCGTAGTGCCTGGATGGACCAAGCACTGTCCAGACTACTCTATCAGGCCATGAAAAGTTGACTCATACGTATTGATGGGATGATATGATCAGCCTTAACCGTACTGAATGGAAGGATTTACCTCAGTATACCATGAACTCTCCGGACTGGATATGATCAGCCATCCGTACTGCCTGGATGGGCCAAAAATTGACCCATACGTACTGATAGGCTGATATGATATGATCAGCCTTATCCGTACGGAATGGAAGGACTTTACTCAACGGAACACGGACTGTCCAAACTAGTCGCATCAATACATGAAAAATGACCCATACGTACTGATAGGCTGATACGATCAGCCATCTGTAATGCATGGAAGGATCCAGGACTGTCCAGACTGGTCTATCAGGCCATGAAAAATCGACCATACGTATTGATAGGCTGATATTGTCAGCCTTAACCGTATTTAATGGAAGGATTTAACTCAACAAAGCATGGACTATCCAGACTGGTCCCATCAGTACATGAAAAATGACCCCTACGTACTGATAGGCTGATACGATCAGCCATCCGTACTGCCTGGAAGGACCAAGGACTGTCCAGACTGGTCCATCAGGCCATGAAAAATCAACCCATACGTACTGCTAGGTTGATAAAATCAGCCTTAACCGTACTGAAAGGAAGGATTTAACTCAACAGACCATGGACTGGCCAGACTGGTCCCATCAGTACATGAAAAATGACCCATACGTATTGATAGGGTGATACGAACAACCATCCCTACTGCCTGAAAAGACCAAGGACTTTCCAGACTGATTCAACAGGCCATGAAAAGTCGACCCATATGTATTGATAGGCTGATATGATCAGCCTTAACCGACTGAATGGATAGATTTAACTCAACATACACTGGACTGTCCAGACTGGTCCCATTAGTATATGAAAAAGGACCCGTACGTATTGATAGGCTGATACGATCAGCCATCTGTAATACCTGAAAGGACCAAGGGATGTCCAAACTTGTCCATCATGCGATGAAACATCGACCCATACTTACTGATAGGTTAATATGATCAGCCTTAACCGTACTGAATAGAAGGATTGACCCATAAGTATTGATAGGCTGGAAAGACTAGCCATCCGTACTGCCTGAAAGGACCAAGGACTGTCCAGACTGGTCCAACAGGCCATAAAAGATTGACTCATATGTACTGATAGGCTGATATGTTCAGCCTTAACTGTACTGAATGGAAGGATTTAACTCAACATACCATAGACTGTTTGGACTGGTCCCATCAATACATAAAAAATGACCCATATGTATTGATAGGCTGATACGATCAGCCATCCGTACTGCCTGAAAGGACCAAGGACTGTCCAGACTTGTTCATCAGGCCATGAAAAATCAACCCATACGTACTAATAGGCTGATATGATCAACCTTATTTGTACTGAATGGAAGGATTAACTCAATGGACCATGGACTGTCCGGACTGGTCCCATCAGTACATTAAAAGTGCCCATACGTACTGATAGGATGATACGATCAGCCATCCGTACTGCCTAGAAGGACAAAGGACTGTCCAGACTGGTCAATCAGGCCATGAAAAATCGACCCATTCTTATTGATAGGCTGATATGATCAGCCTTAAACGTATTGACAGACCATGGACTTTCTGAACTGGTCCCGTCCATAGATAAAAATGACACATACATATTGATAGGCCGAAAAGATCAGCCATCCGTACTTCCTGAGAGAACCAAGGACTGTCCAGACTGGTCCAACAGGCCATGAAAAATCGACCAATATGTATTGATAGGCTGATATGATCAGCCTTAACCGTACCGAATGGAAGGACTTAACTCAAGATACCATGGACTGTTTGGACTGGTCCCATGAGTACATAAAAAATGACCTGTACGTATTGATAAGCTGATACGATCAACCATCCGTACTGCCTGAAAGGACCAAGGACTGTCCAGACTGGTCCAACAGGCCATGGAAAATCGACCCATATGTACTCATAGGCTGATATGATCAGCTGTATCTGTACAGAATGGATGGACTTCACTCAACGAACCACAGACTGTCCAAACTAGTCCCATCAGTACATGAAAATGACCCATACGTACTGATAGGCTGATACGATCATCCGTCCATACTGCCTGGNAAGGACTGTCCAGACTGGTCCAACAGGCCATGGAAAATCGACCCATATGTACTCATAGGCTGATATGATCAGCTGTATCTGTACAGAATGGATGGACTTCACTCAACGAACCACAGACTGTCCAAACTAGTCCCATCAGTACATGAAAATGACCCATACGTACTGATAGGCTGATACGATCATCCGTCCATACTGCCTGGATGGACCAAGGACTGTCTAGACTAGTCTATCAGATCACGAAAAATTGACTCATATGTACTGATAGGCTGATATGATCAGCATTAACCGTACTGAATGGATGGATTTAACTCAACGGACCATGGAGTGTCCGAACTGGTCTCATCAGTACATGAAAAATAACCCATACTTACTGATAGGCTGATACGATCAGCCATCTGTACTGCCTGGAAGGACCAAGGACTGTCCAGACTTGTCCGTCATGCCATGAAAAATCGACCCATACGTACTGATAGGCTGATATGATGAGCCTTAACCGTACTTAATGGAAGGATTTAACTCAATAGACCATGGACTGTCAAGAATGGTCCCATCAGTACATGAAAAATGACCCATACGTATTGATAGGCTGATACGATCAACCATCCGTACTGCTTGGATGGACCAAGCGCTGTCAAGACTTGTCAACCAGTACACAAAAAAATTGACTCATACGTACTGATAGGCTTATATGATCAGCCTTATCCGTACGGAATGGAAAGACTTCACTCAACGGACCACAGACTGTCCAAACTAGTCCCAACAGTACTTAAAAAATGACCCATATAAGAAATAGGCTGATACGATCAGCCATCCGTACTGCCTGAATGGACCAAGCACTGTCCAGACTAGTCTATCAGGCCATGAAAAATCGACCCATACGTACTGATAGGCTGATATGATCAGCCTTAACGATACTGAAAGGAAGGATTTAACTCAACAGAACATGGACTGGCTGGAATTGTCCCATCAGTACATGAAAAATGACCCATAAGTATTGATAGGCTGATACGATCAGCCATCTGTACTGCCTGGAAGGACCAAGGACTGTCCAGACTGGTCCGTCAGGCCATGAAAAATGGACCCATACGTACTGATAGGCTGATATGATCAGTCTTAACCGTACTTAATGGAAGGATTTAACTCAACAGACCATGGACTGTCAAGAATGGTCCCATCAATACATAAAATATGACCCATACGTATTGATAGGCTGATACGATCAACCATCCCTACTGCCTGGATGGACCAAGCGCTGTCAAGACTTGTCAACCAGTACACAAAAAATTGACCCATACGTACTGATAGGCTTAGATTATCAGCCTTATCCGTACGGAATGGAAGGACTTCACTCAACAGACGACGGCTGTCCAAACTAGTCCCAACAGTACATGAAAAATGACCCATACGTACTGATAGGCTGATACGATCAGCCAACCATACTGCCTGGATGGACCAAGCACTGTCCAGACTAGTCTATCAGGCCATGAAAAATGGACTCATACATAATGATGGGATGATATGATCAGCCTTAACCGTACTGAATGGAAGGATTTAACTCAACATACCATGAACTGTCCACACTGGTCCCATCAGTACATGAAAAATGACCCATACGTACTGATAGGCTGATACGATCAGCCATTCGCACGGCCTGGATGGACCAAGCATTGTCCAGACTTGTCCACCAGTACACAAAAATCGACCCATAGGTACGGATAGGCTGATATGATATGATCAGCCTTATCCGTAAGGAATGGAAGGACTTTACTCAACGGACCATGGACTGTCCAAACTAGTCCCATCAATACATGAAAAATGACCCATACGTACAGATAGGCTGATACGATCAGCCATCTGTACTGCATGGAAGGACCAAGGACTGTCCAGACTGCTCCATCAGGCCATGAAAAATCGACCATACGTACTGATACGCTGATATTGTCAGCCTTAACCGTATTGAATGGAAGGATTTATAACAACTGACCACGGAACATCCAAACAAGTCCAATCAGTACATGAAAAATGACCCATACGTACTGATAGGCGGATACGATCAGCCATCCGTACTGCCTGGATGGACCAAGGACTGTCCAGACAGGTCTATCAGGCCACGAAAAATCAACTCATACATACTGATAGTCTGATATGATCAGCCTCAACCGTACTGAATGGAAGGATTTAACTCAACGGACCATGGACTGTCCGGACTGGTCCCATCAGTACATGAAAAGTAACCCATACGTACTGATATGATGATACGATCAACCATTTGTACTGCCTGGAAGCACCAAGGACTGTCCAGACTGGTCCATCAGGCCATGAAAAACCGACCATACGTACTGATAGGCTGATATGGTCAGCCTTAACCGTATTGAATGGAAGGATTTAACTCAACAGACCATGTACTGTCCAGACAGGTCCCATCAGTACATGAAAAATGACCCATACGTACTGATAGGCTGATACGATCAGCCATCCGTACGGCCTGGATGGACCAGGCACTGTCCAAATTTGTCCACCAGTATACAAAAATCGACCCATACCTACTGATAGGATGATATGATCAGCCTTATCCGTACGGAATGGAAGGACCACTCAACGGACCACGAACTGTCCAAACTAGTCCAATCAATATATGAAAAATGACCCATACGTACTGATAGGCTAATACGATCAGCCATCCATACTGCCTGAAAGGACCAAAGACTGTCCAGACTTGTCCATCAGGCCATGAAAAATCGACCTATAAGTACTAATAGGCTGATATGATCAACCTTAATCGTACTGGATGGAAGGATTTAAATCAACATACCATGAACTGTCCGGAATGGTCCCATAAGTACATGAAAAATTACCCATACGTATTGATTGGCTGATACGATCAGCCATCCATACTGATTGAAAGAAACAAGGACTGTCCAGACTAGTCCAAAAGGCCATGAAAAATCGACCCATATGTACTGATAGGCTGATATGATCAGCCATGTCCGTACGGAATGGAAGGACTTCACTCAACGGACCACACAATGTCCAAACTAGTCCCATCAGTACATGAAAATGACCCATACGTACTGATAGGCAAATACGATCAGCCATCTGTACTGTCTGGATGGACCAAGGACTGTCCAGACTGGTCTATCAGGCCAGGAAAAATCAACTCATACGTACTGATAGGCTGATATGATCAGCCTTAACCGTACTGAATGGAAGGATTTAACTCAACGGACCATGGACTGTCCGGACTGGTCCCATCTGTACATGAAAAGTAACCCATACGTACTGATAGCTGATACGATCACCTATCCGTACTGCCTGGAAGCACCAAGGACAGTCCAGACTGGTCCAACAGGCCAAGAAAAATAGACCCATATGTACTGATAGGCTGATATGATCAGCCTTAACCGTACTTAATGGAAGGATTTAACTCAACAGACCATGGACTGTCCAGAATGGTCCCATTAGTACATGAAAAATGACCCATACGTACTGATAGGCTGATACGATCAGCCATCTGTACGGCCTGGATAGACCAAGCGTTGTCCAGATTTATCCACCAGTATACAAAAATCGACCCATACGTACTGATAGGCTGATATGATCAGCCTTATCCGTACGGACTGGAAGGACTTCACTCAACAGACCACGGACTGTCTAAACTAGTCCCATCAATACATGAAAAGTGACCCATACGTACTGATAGGCTGATACAATCAGCCATCCGTACTGCCTGGAAGCGCCAATGACTGTCCAGACTGGTCCATCAGGCCATGTAAAATAGACCCATATGTACTGATAGGCTGATTTGATCAGCCTTAACCGTACTTAATGGAAGGATTTAACTTAACAGACCATGGACTGTCCAGAATGGTCCCATTAGTACATGAAAAATGACCCATACGTACTGATAGGCTGATACGATCAGCCATCCGTACGGCCTGGATAGGCCAAGCATTGTCCAGATTTGTCCACCAGTATACAAAAATCGACCCATACGTACTGATAGGATAATATGATCAGCCTTATCTGTACGGAATGGAAGGACTTCACTCAACGGACCACGGACTGTCCAAACTAGTCCAATCAATATATGAAAAATGACCCATACGTACTGATAGGCTGATACGATCAGCCATCCGTACTGTCTGAAAGGACCAAAGACTGTCCAGACTTGTCCATCAGGCCATGAAAAATCGACCTATAAGTACTAATAGGCTGATATGATTAGCCTTAATCGTACTGGAAGGAAGGATTTAACTCAACATACCATGAACTGTCCGGAATGGTCCCATCAGTACATAAAAAATTACCCATACATATTGATGGGTTGATACGATCAGCCATCCGTACTGATTGAAAGGAACAAGGACTGTCCAGACTGGTCCAACAGGCCATGAAAAATAGACCCATATGTACTGATAGGCTGATATGATCAGCCATATCCGTACGGAATGAAAGGACTTAACTCAACGGACCACACAATGTCCAAACTAGTCCCATCAGTACATGAAAAATGACCCATACGTACTGATAGGCCAATACGATCAGCCATCTGTACTGCCTGGATGGACCAAGGGCTGTCCAGACTGGTCTATCAGGCCACGAAAAATCAACTCATACGTACTGATAGGCTGATATGATCAGCCTTAACCATATTGAATGGAAGGATTTAACTCAACGGACCATGGACTGTCCGGAATGGTCCCATTTGTACATGAAAAGTAACCCATACGTACTGATAGGCTGATACGATCACCTATCCGTACTGCGTGGAAGCACCAAGGACTGTCCGGACTGGTCCATCAGGCCATGAAAAATAGACCCAAATGTACTGATAGGCTGATATGATCAGCCTTAACCGTACTTAATGGAAGGATTTAACTCAACAGACCATGGACTGTCCAGAATGGTCCCATTAGTACATGAAAAATGACCCATACATACTGATAGGCTGATACGATCAGCCATCTGTACGGCCTGGATAGACCAAGCGTTGTCCAGATTTGTCCACCAGTATACAAAAATCGACCCATACATACTGATAGGCTGATATGATAAGCCTTATCCGTACGGAATGGAAGGACTTCACTCAACGGACCACGGACTCTCCAAACTAGTCCAGTCAATATATGAAAAATGACCCATACGTACTGATAGGCTGATACGATCAGCCATCTGTACGGCCTGGATAGACCAAGCGTTGTCCAGATTTGTCCACCAGTATACAAAAATCGACCCATACATACTGATAGGCTGATATGATAAGCCTTATCCGTACGGAATGGAAGGACTTCACTCAACGGACCACGGACTCTCCAAACTAGTCCAATCAATATATGAAAAATGACCCATACGTACTGATAGGCTGATACGATCAGCCATCCGTACTGTCCGAAAGGACCAAAGACTGTCCAGACTTGTCCATCAGGCCATGAAAAATCGACCTATAAGTACTAATAGGCTGATATGATCAGCCTTAATCGTACTGGATGGAAGGATTTAACTCAACATACCATGAACTGTCCGGAATGGTCCCATCAGTACATGAAAAATTACCCATACGTATTGATTGGCTGATACGATCAGCAATCCGTACTAATTGAAAGGAACAAGGACTGTCCAGATTGGTCCAACAGGCCATGAAAAATCGACCCATATGTATTGATAGGCTGATATGATCAGCCATATCTGTACGGAATGGAAGGACTTCACTCAACGGACCACACAATGTCCAAACTAGTCCCATCAGCACATGAAAAATGACCCATACGTACTGATAGGCCAATACGATCAGCCATCTGTACTGCCTGGATTGACCAAGGGCTGTCCAGACTGGTCTATCAGGCCACGAAAAATCAACTCATACGTACTGATAGGCTGATATGATCAGCCTTAACCGTATTGAATGGAAGGATTTAACTCAACGGACCATGGACTGTCCGGAATGGTCCCATTTGTACATGAAAAGTAACCCATACGTACTGATAGGCTGATACGATCACCTATCCGTACTGCGTGGAAGCACCAAGGACTGTCCGGACTGGTCCATCAGGCCATGAAAAATAGACCCAAATGTACTGATAGGCTGATATGATCAGCCTTAACCGTACTTAATGGAAGGATTTAACTCAACAGACCATGGACTGTCCAGAATGGTCCCATTAGTACATGAAAAATGACCCATACATATTGATAGGCTGATACGATCAGCCATCTGTACGGCCTGGATAGACCAAGCGTTGTCCAGATTTGTCCACCAGTATACAAAAATCGACCCATACATACTGATAGGCTGATATGATAAGCCTTATCCGTACGGAATGGAAGGACTTCACTCAACGGACCACGGACTCTCCAAACTAGTCCAATCAATATATGAAAAATGACCCATACGTACTGATAGGCTTATACGATCAGCCATCTATACTGCCTGGAAGTACCAAGGACTATCCAGACTGGTCCATCAGGCCATGAAAAATCGACCATACGTACTGATAGGCTGATATGGTCAGCCTTAACCGTATTGAATGGAAGGATTTAACTCAACAGACCATGGACTGTCCACAATGGCCCCATTAGTACATGAAAAATGACCGATACGTACTGATAGGCTGATATGATCAGCCATCTGTACGGCCTGGATAGACCAAGCGTTGTCCAGATTTGTCCACCTGTATACAAAAATCGACCCATACGTACTGATAGGCTGATATGATCAGCCTTATCCGTACGGACTGGAAGGACTTCACTCAACGGACCACGGACTGTCTAAACTAGGCCCATCAATACATGAAAAGTGACCCATCCGTACTGATAGGCTGATACAATCAGCCATCCGTACTGCCTGGAAGCGCCAATGACTGTCCAACCTGGTCCATCAGGCCATGTAAAATAGACCCATATGTACTGATAGGCTGATTTTTTCAGCCTTTACCGTACTTAATGGAAGGATTTAACTCAACAGACCATGGACTGTCCAGAATGGTCCCATAAGTACATGAAAAATGACCCATACGTACTGATAGGCTGATACGATCAGCCATCCGTACGGCCTGGATAGACCAAGTATTGTCCAGATTTGTCCACTAGTATACAAAAATCGACCCATACATACTGATAGGATGATATGATCAGCCTTATCCATACGGAATGGAAGGACTTCACTCAACGGACCACGGACTGTCCAAACTAGTCCAATCAATATATGAAAAATAACCCATACATACTGATAGGCTGATACGATCAGCCATCCGTACTGCCTGAAAGGACCAAAGACTATCCAGACTTGTCCATCAGGCTATGAAAAATCGACCTATAAGTACTAATAGGCTGATATGATCAGCCTTAATCGTACTGGATGGAAGGATTTAACTCAACATACCATGAACTGTCCGGAATGGTCCCATCAGTACATGAAAAATTACCCATACGTATTGATTGGCTGATACGATCAGCCATCCGTACTAATTGAAAGGAACAAGGACTGTCCAGATTGGTCCAACTGGCCATGAAAAATCGACCCATATGTACTGATAGGCTGATATGATCAGCCATATCCGTACGGAATGGAAGGACTTCACTCAACGGACCACACAATGTCCAAACTAGTCCCAACAGTACATGAAAAATGACCCATACATACTGATAGGCCGATACGATCAGCCATCTGTACTGCCTGGATGGACCAAGGACTGTCCAGACTGGTCTATCAGGCCACGAAAAATCAACTCATACGTACTGATAGGCTGATATGATCAGCCTTAACCGTACTGAATGGAAGGATTTAACTCAACGGACCATGGACTGTCCGGACTGGTCCCATCTGTATATGAAAAGTAACCCATACGTACTGATAGGCTGATACGATCACCTATCTGTACTGCCTGGAAGCACCAAGGACTGTCCAGACTGGTCCATTAGGCCATGAAAAATAGACCCATATGTACTGATAGGCTGATATGATTAGCCTTAACCGTACTTAATGGAAGGATTTAACTCAACAGACCATGGACTGTCCAGAATGGTCCCATTATTACATGAAAAATGACCCATACGTACTGATAGGCTGATACGATAACCTAACCGTACTGCCTGGAAGCACCAATGACTGTCCAGACTGGTCCATCAGGCCATGAAAAATAGACCCATATGTACTGATAGGCTGATATGATCAGCCTTAACCGTACTTAATGGAAGGATTTAACTCAATAGACCATGGACTGTCCAGAATGGTCCCATTAGTACTTGAAAAATGACCCATACGTACTGATAGGCTGATACGATCAGCCATCTGTACGGCCTGGATAGACCAAGCGTTGTCCAGATTTGTCCTCCAGTATACAAAAATCCACCCATACATACTGATAGGCTGATATGATAAGCCTTATCCGTACGGAATGGAAGGACTTCACTCAATGGACCACGGACTCTCCAAACTAGTCCCATCAATACATGAAAAATGACCCATACGTACTGATAGGCTGATACGATCAGCCATCTATACTGCCTGGAAGTACCAAGGACTATCCAGACTGGTCCATCAGGCCATGAAAAATCGACCATACGTACTGGTAGGCTGATATAGTCAGCCTTAACCGTATTTAATGGAAGGATTTAACTCAACAGACCATGGACTGTCCACAATGGTCCCATTAGTACATGAAAATCACCCATACGTACTGATAGGCTGATACGATCAGCCATCTGTACGGCCTGGATAGACCAAGCGTTGTCCAGATTTGTCCACCTGTATACAAAAATCGACCCATACGTACTGATAGGCTGATATGATCAGCCTTATCCGTACGGACTGGAAGGACTTCACTCAACGGACCACGGACTGTCTAAACTAGTCCCATCAATACATGAAAA
>MU108428.1:0-27629 GCA_012274485.2 Sinapis alba
GCAGAGACGCTCCTCAGCTCAAACAAATACAGCCTGTTAGCAGCCTTATCCGATGAGGTGTCATCGACAGCTGTGACCTAATTTCTAGATTGTTCTGCAATGTTTGTAAGCTCTATAAAAGAGCATTTCATCTTCATTGTAATGCATTCAAGCAAGAATCATTTTACTGAAATCTACTCTGTTCTTATAAAGTTATCACAGTTGTGGTTTTAATGTATCTTTAACTCTTGATTTTAGTTATTTTATTAATATCTAATTGGTGAATTCAAGAATTATTCTATTTATAATTTTTTTAACAAATGAAACCAAAAGATTTGTCTAAAACTAAATATCATAATGCATATATAATATAGCTGAATACAAACATGAATAGCCAAGTTGAGTAGTAGTGTTTAAATATCATGGGACCTGATTTCGAATATATATTTGAAAATTAATTTTTATGTTTCATAAACCATCTAAATGGTATAAAAAATTTGGCATTACGTAAATACTCTAATATCTTAGGAATGAGACGTAGAAGTTAAAGGACATCCACATTGAGATCAGATGATGAGATTGACAGTTCTTGTTTGTTGTGGATATTTTTGTACATAAAATTCGCATTTAACTCGTATCTATTTTTTCCCCAATGTTGTATATTTAATGTTTCCGCTGTAAAGATGTTGAAATTACGTTGATATGGTATGGATGGGTATCACGAAGATAATTCATTCAGAACTAATATAATGAATATTGGCTACATTCTATGTATAAACGTTTCCATGGACCAACCAGTTGTTTTCTTTAAAGAAATTGGGTTGTAGATTACTTCAATTTTTCATATATCCTGAATCCCTGATGTGATATATACATTGCAAAATACAAAGAACTCTTGATAATATCCATTATTTTTATTTTTTTTGGTATATAGTATTTTATTTAGATGGATAGATATGAATTCGGCTGTTTGTTGCTATGATATTCATACTACGAAGATGTGTATGTCATATTTTCTTAATGAAGGTATGGGTATCTCATGGGTGTTGTAAATAAAATGGACCATAATATAATGTTCTAAACTTCTAATCTCCATTATTATTTTCCGTTCATAGGAGTATTTTTGGATACACATAGATGTAGGAGAGGGAAGAAAAATGGCGAAACAATATTGTTCGTTTTTAAAGAGGTCCGAGACCTGGGAATTCACAATTCACCCACTATCCACTTGGCTCAATTATGTAGACACTCGTATCAAGTTAGAGTTTTACTCTTGGATGTCTACAATCATAAAAGAATTTCAATAATAATATTGCATCCGTTTCATTTAAGTTATCGTTTTAAATTTTTTATACATATTAAAAAATATAATTTTATATATATTTTAAATAAAACATTATTATGTATATGTTTAATTATATTTTAACCAATAAAAATAGAATAAGATATAATTTTTTGCATTAAAATTATAAAACAACACTTAACGAAAATTTTATTCTATAATAATAACTAAATTGAAATGGATGGAGTAATAATTAAGCTTATAAGATTTTATTAATACATGCATATGCATTTGGAGTTTCTAATTGACCGCATGTATTTTGACCGTTGTGTTCTTACTACGAGATTAGATATGCATCTGATTTATTCTCTCTATGGATTCTAATTGTTCTAGATAACCACATGAATATACAGTCCATCCAAATTGTACATGAAGCTCATGTACAGACATCAGACATGGTTGCTATCTAATTTGTAATGGTGAGAAATCAACTCCTTTAAAGTACGGTTAGTGCAAATTACCCCCCAAAACATGGCAAGTATATGAAGAACTATTTTGACGAAAATGACCTTTGTAAAAAAATAATTTTTTTTTTTTGTAAATTATGTTCATTCCTTGGACATGTTGTATCCAGTACAAATGACTGAACCCTTTTAAATGTTTTGTCTGATACTAAGGTTTCTGCCTTAAGTTTATTCACATGGAGTCTTTTCTTTTGTGCTATTCATACACAATCTTCGTTTCACAGAATCTATGCATATGATCTATTCATATATGTAACCAGCATATATATTATTACCAGCGTCCATAAAGTTACAAGAAATACTAGAAAAGGTAAGTGAATTTATTTTATAAGTACACAAACTGGAACAAGTGCATAGTATGTAATATGTTTATGCGTATAGATTAAACAAAGCTAAGTCAATATCGAGCTCCGTGTCAACTTTATGCTACACGCATGATGCATTTGTAGCTTCCAATTCTAATTATATTACTAAGGGAAAACAAGTTAATGGAAGTGTAATGACGCCTAACGTCCCAACTGTAACAACTTAATTACAGTTGTATTAGAGCATGTTCATTGGAGAGTTCTTAAAGAAGTGTTCTTAGTAGAAATTAAGAACTGATTCTTAATTTTAACGAAGAAAAAATTAAGAACTGATTCTTAAATAAAAAAATACTATTTTCTAATAACCCTCAATGAGCATGCTCTAAGTACTTTTTCTATTTCAAATTAAATACTAATAAAATTAATAAATGTTCAGTTTTCTTTTATTTATTTAACAAAATTTTATAGTTTTTTTTTATCATTTTCCTTAATTTATTTAGAGACAAAAATAGATAAATTAATAAAAAATTGTATAAAATCATAAACAATATTTATTTTGTAACTAAAAAAATATTCTAGAACGAGGCATAACTTAAAACAGAAGAAGTAATTATTTATTAAAAACCAGTTCCAAACAACAAGTTCAAAAGTTCTCTTTTTAGGTTTGTACGTATATCTATTTCCCACATGAGCGATATTACATCCAGGGGTGGATGCAAAAAAAAGTTTTATGGGAGGCATAAGTAAAATTATTCTATGAATTAGGAGTATATTTGCTAAAAACATATATAGAGGCATACGTAACATTCAATGTTTTACATGCAATTTTGAAAAGCTACTGGGGGCAGATGCCCCCTCTCACACAACTTTCACATACTACATATTAACCCTTCTTTAAAGCACATACTGACATACATTTAACCTAAAATCTAAAATACTGACAACTTCTTAGTGCTAAACGATTTTGATTGTACAAGAGATATAGATATATGCATCACGTGGACATTTTTGTAACCCTAAACTTCATTCATATGAATGCTTTTAGAAACAAAAATGCTTTTAGAAACAAAAAAAACATTGATATTAATTTTCCGTGAAGTGAAAGATAGTTGAGAAACGTATTCATTACACACGCAAACAAATATGATGACTCTGCTGTAATTATTATATAAAGAAAAACAATATTGAGAAATGATAATGTTTCTAAAACAACCCTTAAAAATAAATTACATGTGCATTATGATATAGATTAAAAACAAACAAAACTTAAAATAAATAAAAAATGAATAATGCTAGTCGAAGAGTTGCATATATATTTTACTAAATTAGATTTTGCCGCTTTTTTAAAAATGCGTTCTCAAACGACGCTATATGAACGCTCTTTCTTTACTTTGCCGTTAATTATGGTAATTAGTTTTTCCTGCTAGAATTCCATATATGTTTATTACTCAAGAACTCAACACTATCATTTTTTACTTAAACAACCAAAAATTAGAAACAAAGACCCTTAATATTTACTCTTTCTCACTATTGATGTACAATATAGATTCATGCATACTAAATCAATACTAGGTATGTATCAGCTTCATGCTAACATAGTTCCATGCATCTATGATCTATCTATGGATTCTAAAAATAATAATATTTTAACTATCAACACAGCAAGTTAATGTAGCTAGCTAGCTAGCTAATATGTTAACGACTACGTCCCAACTGCAACAATTTACAGATAGGTGAAAAAAGGGAGCGTGCATTAGAGAATAAATTACGGCGTCCGTTAAATAAGTCAGTCCATTGTATTTAGTTCCTCCCCCTCCATGCATGTTACTATAAATTACAACAATACTCATTCACAACCTTACACAAAAACACATTACAACACACTCTTTGTGCAAGCTTCATTTTTCAAAGAATCTATTAATTTCATCGACTTGTAGTTGCTAGACAGTACTATTCAACAAAAATGTCAATGTCATCGTCGGAGGAGGAGAATCACCGGAAAACAGTGGAGGACAAGGCTGAGATGGGGAGGAGAAAAAGGGCACTTTGGGAAAGAAAGTGGAAGAGATTGGACATTGTGAAAGCTTTTGCTTCTCTCTTTGTGCATTTTCTCTGTCTCTTAGCTCCTTTCCATTTCACTTGGCCAGCCTTACGGGTTGCACTCGCTGTCTATACGGTGGGTGGGCTCGGTATCACCGTCTCTTACCACCGTAACCTGGCTCACCGGAGCTTCAAAGTCCCTAAATGGCTCGAGTATTTGTTTGCTTATTGTGGTCTTCTTGCCATTCAGGTTCCTTCTCTTTTTTCACCTTATTGCGACTTTCTAAAAATAAAATAGCATATAATATACAACAACGTGCATAATGCTGGAGATCAAAAATAAAAACAACATGCAAAATGATGGATTTGGATCCAAATAAGGTACAAACTATTCGAAATAATTGTATACATATCATTTCATAATTAATTCCATATTTTAAGGAAAAATATGCATGTATCACTAGTTGAACCCGCCAGTCTTATTTTTTTAAAAAAAATTATATAACAAAATGCTACAGATCTTAGGTTTGATTTGAATTAGTGTGGCCACTTTAAAATTTATAATACTCAACAACCAACTCAGAATGACTTAAGCTATGTTGTCGATTTATCAGCATATTAATATATTTTTGGTAAAGAAAAAACAGTAACAATAACTATATGTCAATTTTATCATAAAACCATAAGCATTTATTTTGTTTGTTATTGTGACAGGGAGATCCGATTGATTGGGTCAGCACACATCGATACCATCACCAGTTTACAGATTCAGATAGGGACCCACATAGCCCTAATGAAGGCTTCTGGTTCAGCCATCTCCTATGGCTATTTGATACTGGTTATCTTGTAGAAAAGGTAAAATTCAATACAGAGATAAACTAGATTAGTTAATATACTCTAAATCACAATTAAACATTAAAAATGAAATTGTCATATGAAACAGTGTGGTAGAAGGACAAATGTGGAGGACTTAAAAAGGCAGTGGTACTATAAGTTCCTTCAGAGAACGGTCTTGTACCATATTCTATCATTTGGTTTTCTCCTCTATTACTTTGGGGGTTTGTCTTTTCTTACGTGGGGAATGGTAAATACTTACTCTCTCTCTTTTTTTACCTTTGATTTTATCTTTACTTGAAAACAACGTTTACCTATTATGTTTTCTATCAATAGTAACAATAACTACTGTGATAAATGATGAATATTTTTCCATGTTGGTGGATGTATGTAGGGTATTGGAGTAGCAATGGAGCATCATGTGACTTGCCTCATCAACTCTCTTTGCCATATCTGGGGAAGCCGAACATGGAAGACCAATGATACTTCTCGTAACGTTTGGTACGTAGTACAAATCATTAATCAATCATGAATGCATATATACTAACATAATCTTCAATCTCTAATCCAAAGTTATAAAGGTACTATAGATTGAAATATCTATTTTCGGTATAGACATTTTGTTTTATTTTCGAATTTGATGCTTGATGCCTCAACCAACCACTTCTATTTTAAGAAGCCGATTAGGATATTCAAATCTAACCATATTCTGTGAGAAAAACGCTTAAATTTAAAACTGTTTTGACTTGACTAAGATGGAAAACAACATCATTGAACAGATTTGTATTCGCCTGATGCCAAAGAAAAGAATAGAAAAGAAAATAGAATAAAACTTCGTCTGAAATCGAAACCAAAGTGGACCAAGTTCAAAGGCATTTAAGTTCACCATCCATAAACCTGACATATAGATAGATCTTTTGTCTGGTGTTCAAAAGAGAAAAAATAGATAGATCCTTTGTCTACCTTGCTTTTCGTGTGGTCCACCTTACTTCAAAATAATTTCTTCTTTTTTTTGGTCTAATACTTCAAAAAAACTTTTAAACTAAATGTGTTTAAAAAAAACTTTTAAACTAAATGAAAGTGTTCTTACTATTTTAATCATTTAAAATAAATAAACCTAGTTTGTAAACTGTGAAGGCAAGCGATTTTTAATATACTTGTATTTTTTTTTGTTTAAAGTAAAAGTATAATATCATAGCATTCAACCAAAAAAAAAGTTATGGATCTATGGAACCATTGCAAAATAACCTGTTGAAACGCCCAATTTTTTTCTTTTGATATTTTCAAATATACAAATATACATCGATTAATGTTGGCATGTAGGGGGGCGGTGGGGGGGGATATATATTTCTGTTTTCAGAACATTCCATCCGGATTTTAATATAAGTTGTTGTAGATTTATGTACGTAATTAAGAATATAATTATTTTTTTACATTTTTTAGACAAAAACATCAATAATTATTTACTTAACCACAATTCAACCAATAATAAAATAAAAAGTATATTACTTTTGTTTATATAATATATATTATTAATGAATTTTACATAAAAAAAAACTGAAAACGTCATATAATTTGGAACAGTTTTTTTTTCTAAAGAGACTGTATATTAAAATACGGAGGAAGTAATAAGTAGTAATATTCATGATTTTAATAGCGTTAATTAATTAGCAATAATGATAGATAACTTCTATGAAACTAACCAAGTGATTGAAAATGGTGGTTTTTTAGGTGGCTATCGGTATTCTCGTTTGGGGAGAGCTGGCACAACAATCACCATGCGTTTGAGTCATCGGCGAGACAAGGCCTAGAGTGGTGGCAAATCGACATCTCTTGGTACATCGTCCGTTTTCTCGAGATTATCGGTTTGGCTACTGACGTGAAGCTGCCTTCAGAGAGTCAACGACGTCGTATGGCATTGGTTCGTTGAAGAATCATGAGGATATTTCCACTTATCGTATTTAGTACCAGTTAAAATGTCTACGTACGTTTTTAAGGTTTTGGTAAAGCGTAACACTTGTAAAAGTGCGTCGTTATGCGGTGTTTTTGTTGTCTTGTTGTGCTGTGTGTTCGAACCAACTTGCCTATTTTAGATACGTTCGTTTTCTTGAACTTCTAATATGCGTTATGAAGTTAATCACAGTCTATTTTTCTTCTAATACACGCACATTAGTAAAAAGTACTAATATAAATTTTGGTATACTTCAGTTTTCTCTTAAGTTCAATTATTATTGGCTTATATATTAATAGTGAAATATAATATCATTTTGCTGTGTTTCCCTAGTTTTTATGGAGTACATGGGATCTTCGTGAAGAACAATAAATACTTCTGTGTACTAGAGTTTGTAAAGAAAAAGCAATATACTATGATGGAGGAAAAGCTTTAGTTAGGGAAACACAATGCTCCATTTGAAAAAACAAAAATTGAAACCAAATTAACATCTAAGGACCGAACCTAGAAAGCGACCAAACCTATATTAAATGCAGTACTGTATCGTGAAAACCCGATTGTTATATTACAAATATATTATATGAGGATCAACATATATCAAGAGTGAAAACCAAAGAACATAAAAAACGATTTTTGAAAATTGGTTATATATAGTTAACCCGAAATCCATTAAAAACTGATCATAAGAAGTAATTATATGAACTTTAAAATACGTGTATGTTAATATATTTTGTATTTTAAATGACTTCTCGTATTTACAAAAGAAATTCTTCATTAGAAATTATATTTTTTTGTCAAGAGTAAATTCGTATTGTTTATCACAAATATTGTTATCGGGGGAAAATAGTTAAATCGATGGATAAAATTCTTTCCAGATTTTAAAACCTTAAACGTTACGAGGCATCAAAATGCGTGTATTTTTATGACGTAAAAGCATGCATTCGTAACAACTTTTCATTAAAATATGTCGTCTGTTTCATAAAAATTTACACAAAGAAAATAATTGACATGCATTTATATTTTATTAATTAATAATATTTGAAATAAATAATTTTATTTATAAAATTAATATATTTTTAATTATTATTAGATTGAAAATAAATACAAATTATATTAAAATTATAAAACAATATTATTTATGTAATAAAAAAATGTTAAAATAACAGCTCATTGAAAAACAGAGGAGTGGTAAACAAGTCTCCAGTTTGTACATGTGCCTATTATGCTTAACTCTTAATTCTCGGACTAACCAATCAATCGGGACGGCTACGCAAAACACTAATGAATATTAGAAAATAAGTAAACTGGCCAAACAAATGGCTTTAATCATTTCGTAAACTAGAACCTCATCTGGAGACTGGGCAAATACGAGGAGGAAGTGTACACGTTTTTTATTTCGTGGTTAAGTAGGGATGATCATTACTCAAATCCAACGTTACGATTCTTAATATCTACAACATTCAGCCTGATATGAATGCACCAATATCATCCCCTATATATAATGAAAACATTTCCTCAACTATATAGCTCACCAAATCTCAAAACACAAACCAATTAGTCCTTGATGGGTGGCACCAAGGAGGATGGCTCTGGCTCTAGCCGAAAAGCAATGCATAAGGAAAAAAGAGCGTATTTTTTTAGAAAATGGACAAGCGTCGATGTAATGAGAGCTTCAAGTGTTGTGGCCGTTCATTTGTTGTGTGTCTTGGCTCCTTTTAACTACAAATGGGAAGCTCTCTTATTCGGTTTTATTCTCGCGGCGGTGACCAACCTCAGCGTTACGTTCTCGTACCATAGAAACTTGACTCACAAAAGCTTTAAGCTACCTAAATGGCTTGAATATCCATTCGCTTATTCTGCAATTTTCGCACTTCAGGTAACTCTATATATCGTTTGTTTAAACTGAATGTAAAAAAAATGAAACAAACCATAGCCAATATGCATCCTCAGTTATATTCAAAATGTCATTTCCTTTTCTTTCTTTGTTTTGGGCAGGGTCATCCAATAGATTGGGTGAGCACACATAGGTTCCATCACCAGTTCACAGATTCGGACCGTGACCCACATAGCCCTATCGAAGGATTCTGGTTCAGTCATGTGTTGTGGATATTCGACACCAGTTACCTCAGAGAAAAGGTAACTCCAACGTTTTAAAATCTATTACAAAACCAAATAAATCTTGTTTTATGATTAACTAGAATTACCTCGTACATGTTGTAACAATACACATTTTATGTAACAGTGTGGAGCACGTAACAACGTGATGGACTTGAAACAACAAAGGTTCTACAGGTTTCTACAAAAAACAGTTGGTCTCCACATCATGGCGTTTTGGACCCTCGTCTACATATGGGGTGGTCTACCTTATCTAACTTGCGGCGTGGTAAACAAAAATCTCTTTTAACTTTTTAAGGTTTTCACGTTTAAAAAACTGATTACATAAATAACAAAATATCATATTACTGTAACAGGGTATTGGAGGTGCAATCGGTTACCATGGGACGTGGCTCATAAACTCAGCATGTCATATTTTGGGCTCGAGAGCTTGGAACACCAAGGACACATCTCGTAACATTTGGTATTTTATCAAAGAGATATGAACATCCTTTGTGCATATCATTAACTAGAAAACTGATTTTGAGTGTTTGTGGAAATGGTGTGTAGGTGGCTAGCACCAGTGACGATGGGAGAAAGCTGGCACAACAACCACCATGCCTTTGAGGCCTCGGCTAGGCATGGACTGGAATGGTATCAGATAGACATAACTTGGTACCTTATTAGATTCTTTCAGGCTCTTGGTTTAGCCACCGATGTCAAATTGCCTTCAGAAGCTCAGAAACGCAAGATGGCTTTCCCTCGTTAAATCTCAGCTCTATTTCTATCTATTTCATTTTCAACCTGTTTTTTTTACTCTCTTGTTATTATGTAAAGCAGTTGAATAATATGGTCTCGTGCATGAACTTGTAAAACTGGTCGATTCAAGCACCTTAAATTAATTTAACAAAGTACAATATTGCATGCTGTTTTAAACAATGAAAGCTGAGTAACAAACCTTCTTGAGGCAGATGAGTTTAGAAGATGTAGTCTGGTAACTTCAGAGGAAACTCTGGGGCAAGATTCATGATTCCACTCCAATTTCAAGGTTTAATCTTAACTTAGAATGGTCAAGATTCCACTCCAATTTGAAGGTTTAATCTTAACTACAGGATTAATAGCATTAAGCGGTCTGCATTCTTATTAAACAAACATCATCGTACACGAAGCATATACCTTACGTTTTATGATGATGATCAGACATATGCGTAAAAATAAAAGAGAATATTATTATAAACCAAAATGGTTAATACTTATACATGTTTAAAGTTCAAAACAAATTAATAAAAGAATAACTAATCTCATCAACTAGCTTTTGCAGCTTTTTTGAAGTTAATGAATACATACATTTTGCTTTTGTAGTTGCTAACTGCTTTAAGTATAGAACCAATACACAAAACTATTGTTGTGTTTATTACATTATAATTACCTTAATAAATTAGAAAAAAAAAATGAAATAACTAGGATGTATAACCAGACTAACGTGACGGCCCGCGGCACGAACCTCCCTGTCTCGGAATGTGGGTACATCCGTTTCGATCTGACGGCGGCACCGGACCTCTTTGCAGGAACTGGAACACATACTGAAACTCAACGCCAGTTCGCAACGGCCTAGCCGCTTCAACTTGTGTGGTGCCCAAGAAAATCACCAAGAATCCAAGCAGAATCACTCCAAGTATCATTTGTTATTAGGGATATTATATCCCACATCGGGAATTCTAAGGGACATTAAGTAATATATAAAGGGTTAGGGCCAATCCACTTATCACCAATTGGTTTTAAGTTGGAAGCCCATAACAAACCCAAATCTATCATGGTATCAGAGCCCAGATCCTAAATACCCTAAACCCCTAATTAATTAGCCCTTCATGACCGGGTATAAAGGTNCGACCGAGTATAACTGTCTTAAAGTTCCGAGATTTCTAGCCGATAAGAGCCATCATCTCGAGGAGGGGTATTAGGGATATTATATCCCACATCGGGAATTCTAAGGGACA
Source organism: Sinapis alba (assembly GCA_012274485.2). Lineage (NCBI taxonomy): Eukaryota > Viridiplantae > Streptophyta > Magnoliopsida > Brassicales > Brassicaceae > Sinapis > Sinapis alba. Next base: position 11,007 of record MU108428.1, read on the forward strand.
TTAAGTAATATATAAAGGGTTAGGGCCAATCCACTTATCACCAATTGGTTTTAAGTTGGAAGCCCATAACAAACCCAAATCTATCATTTGTCTCTTCATCATCATTTCTCTCTTGTTTCTTTGTATATATAAAGTAAGAATTTCTTCTTCTTCTTCTTCTTCTTTTTGTCTTGGTACGTAAAAGTTGTTGTATGGCTTTTACTCTCTGTTTGTTTGTTTGTTTTGTATCATATTTAGTTTGATAATGACCTATATATATAAGGTTGTCGATAATGGTGTTGGTTGATTGTTAAACTGGTAGCTTTGTGTGACTTTGGAGGCTTTTTTGGTCCTACTTAGATAATATTCTCGTGGCTTGACTTTTACTAGGAAAGACTTGGTTTTCAACATTTGAACTTAAACAATAGGAATTGATCAAACAAGTTAAGACATGACACGGTTTTTGCCTTGGACCGCAATGTATATCACAAAAGTACACATTCAAAAAAAATGATAAGCCGAATTACTATACCGGTTCCCGTTTAATTAAGCAGATTCCGGTTCAGTTTAGAAGAATAGTGTACTTGAAAATAGATTGTTTGTACTTATTGATCTTTGATTATTGTTTGGTTTAGGAGATTTACTTGCGCAGAGTCTACTAAACGTTGGTTAATTTAACCAGATATTAACCGGTTAAATAAGAATTGTGGTCAAATTAATCTGTTTAAAAGACATGTTTATGAATTCAACTATTGTTTATTTATTTGTCAATGTTTAAACGCTACATGACGTACGACGATTCACATTCGGTTTTGGAGGTCAAGAGACGACATGTATATCACCTTCAAACCGGAACCACTAAGCAAAAGAAGTTGGAAGTTTTCAAATGTCTCATAAAGCGAATAATATTCATAGAGAAAATTAAATTAATGTCATAAGTTTGATTCAGTCTTTAACTCTCAAAGTGACGACCAAATAAACGAAGACATGCGTTGGTAGGTGCGGTCGCACGTATTAAATTCGTAGACAGTGTGGACATGAATCAGTACCATGTAAACTCGGTCTACAGAAATTCATACAGCCCAATCCTGAAATTTCACAGAAATTCTTAATGCATAAACATGGCGACAATAACAAAAAAAAAAACAATAAGCACGTGATTCAATTTTTTTTTTTGTGTGAGTTGTTACAATTTTATTACAAAAGCACGTGTTTCAGTTTACTTGATTTGTTGTAAACTTGTAGTTAAGGGAGTTTGACTTTTTAGTTGTTTTTTTGCGGCGGCGCACTTCACCACCGATGCTTCCGGTGAACAGAACCAACGCTCTTCTATCAGTCCTGAGCCAAATCAAAGCACTGCACCATACTCAACAGGTTCACGCCAAGGCTATAGTCCACGGACTCGAAGAAGAAGTCGTTCTCGGATCCACTCTCACTAACTCTTACATCCAATCGAATCGTCTCGATCTCGCCGCCGCTTCCTTCGATCGAATCCCTCCCCGGAATCGGAACCGGTACTCCTGGAACACGATCCTCTCCGGTCACTCCAAATCCAAGAACCACGGCGAAATCTTACGTCTTTACAATCGCATGAGGAGGGAATGTGACGGCGTCGACAGTTTCAATTTAGTGTTCGCGATCAAAGCTTGCGTGGGGTTAGGTCTTTTAGAAAACGGGGTTTTGGTTCACGGCTTGGCGATGAAGAATGGGTTGGATAAAGACGCTTACGTAGCTCCGTCTTTGGTCGAGATGTATGCAAATTTTTGTGGTATGGAAGATGCGCAGAAGGTGTTCGACGAAATTACTCTGAGAAGTTCAATTCTTTGGGGGGTTCTGATGAAAGGGTATTTGAGATACTCGAGAGACTCTGAAGTGTTTCGTTTGTTTTATCTCATGAGAGAGACAGGTTTGGGGATCGATGCGCTTACGTTGATATGTTTGGTGAAGGCTTGTGGGAACGTCTTAGCTTGTAGAGAAGGGAAGTCAGTGCACGGTTTATCCATCAGAAGGAGTTTTATAGAACAGAGCGGTTATTTGCAAGCCTCTGTTGTAGATATGTATGTGAAATGCAGGTTATTGGACAATGCAAGAGAGCTGTTTGAAACGAGTGTTGATAAGAATGTAGTGATGTGGACAACGCTGGTTTCTGGATTTGCTAAATGTGAGAGAGCTGTTGAAGCCTTTGATCTGTTCAGGCAGATGCTGGGAGAGTCTGTTCTTCCGAATCAATGTACTTTAGCGGCTCTTCTTGTTGCTTGCTCGAGCTTGGGGTCTCAGAGGCACGGGAGAAGTGTTCACGGCTACATGATGAGGAACGAGATAGAAATGGATGCTGTGAATTTTACCTCTTTCATCGACATGTACGCTAGATGCGGGAACGTTCAAATGGCTAGGAAGGTTTTCGATATGATGCCAGAGAGAAACGTGATATCTTGGAGCTCGATGATCAATGCTTTGGGTATAAATGGTATGTTCGAGGAAGCTCTGGATTGTTTTGGTGAAATGAAGTCGCGGAACCTAACTCCAAACTCTGTGACATTTGTATCGCTCTTGTCGGCCTGTAGCCATTCGGGAAACATCAGAGAAGGACGGAAGCAGTTTGTGTCGATGACAAGAGACTACGGGATTGCACCAGAGGAAGAACATTACGCGTGTATGGTAGATTTGCTAGGTAGAGCTGGTGAAGTTGAGGAAGCTAAGTCTTTTATTGATAACATTCCTGTGAAACCGATGGCTAGTGCTTGGGGAGCTCTTCTGAATGCATGTAGAATCCATAGAAAGGTGGACTTAGCAGAAGAAATAGCAGAGAAGCTCTTATCCATGGGATCCAATGAATCAAGCGTCTACGTCTTGCTTTCCAACATATATGCTGACGCTGGGATGTGGGAGATGGTGAATGGTGTGAGACGGAAAATGGGTATCAAAGGATATATGAAACCCATGGGACTATCTGCTATTGAAGTTGGCTAGAAACATACAGCTATTTATCCTGCAGCATAGTTTGAGTAAGTAGCTTTTAGTAACTCTTTAATATACATTCTGAGTTTCCTGCACGTATCCAGCTAATCCCATATGTTCATATATCTCATCAAGTGACAAGTAAACCTCATCCGAAGCAGAGGGAGATTTGCAAACAGATGGACTCGTTTGTCTAACTCAATCGAACTTGCACCCCGGACATATCTTTTCTATACCCAACTCTCAGTTCAAAAAAAAAAAAATTCTATAGTACAAGTAGGAAGGTTGTTCCTAGCTCAAGATAATTATAAAATTTAAAATCTTCAAAACTGATAAATAAAGTTTCTAACCACTAAAGTTTTATGATATAATCATATGTATGCAAAAAAAATTTTGAAAAAAATTTCATTTAGTTATCAAAAAATAGGTTTAAACATTCCCCACGCGCACCTCCCGCGAGTAGCAGGTTTTTGTGGGCTATAGCCTTTCAGTTTTGTTTGAATTTGACAGATTTTCATTTTTTTCCTAAAACACAGCGCGTTAAGGCGTCTAGGGGGTATTTACGTAAATCATCATCTATGCTGCAACAAATGGGCCGGAGAATTACAGTAACCAAATGGGCCGGAGAATTATAGTAACCAAATGGGCCGACGACGATGATTCTCCATCTTGCCGAGCATTTTCAGTGCTTCACGTGCATAACCATGAGCCGCGAGCCCTTCAATGATTGAGTCCCAGCAAAAGAGATTCTTGTCTGGAGAATTGAAGAACACTACACAAGTGCTCGATCTAAGCTACCGCACTTGGAATACATATCTACCAATGCTGAACTGATGTATACATCGAAACGTGGAGATGAATGTGGGACTGCACCCGAAGGCAGGGACACGTTGGTCAAAACATTCATGTAAGAATTTAAGGTTGTCGGTAAATCTATCTGGAGATTATTAAAAAGACATAGCGAAGAGACTCTGAAAGAGGCAGAAGGGTTCAACTTCATCGGTTTTGTGGCTACCTGTTGTTAGCTTTTGGGTCTGTTATTCATTTTTTTGGGTCAAAGGCCCGTCATTTATTTTAATAAAGTATCATAGATTTAATACTAACTTGTTAAATTTTCTTTTGACATAATTACATTCATGTTACCAAAAAAAAGAAGACATAATTACATTCTAAATTTAAATTATCTAAACCTTTTTTGTGATTAATTAGGGAAGTTTCAAAGAGGAAAATATATGTTAGTTTTTTCTATCTTCACTTAAAAGATGGAGTAGTAGATTATGATTATGCTATGCTATGGCGTATCACGAATATTTTCATCTTTTAAGATAGTTGTCTGTTTACGTTTAAGAAATAAAATTAACATAAGAGTTGTTATCATAGTAGTTTTTTTCTGAAAAACGCCACATCATCATGTTTTAATTTCTTGACTGGTTTCTCATCGAAACAATGAACCGTAAGATTCTTTGAACGTATCTAATTGACCAAAGTTAATTAAACCGTAATCAATATATTTATACTGCTACTTGCGACTTGCCTAATTTTGCCTAATCAATATTTTATACTTCTACTTGCTTAGTTTTTGAATCAAATTATGTTTTGTAACAATTATTTATAGTTTTGTTGTATATGTTAAACCAGTATATATATATGTATGAAACAGCTGGATTTTTTTGAAGCACGGTCATAAGTCATAAGCATGTATTCATCCCTAAATTATTGCCGGCGGCGGTAAAGATGTTTCATATTTTATTTCTTAATAATTCATACTTTACACTTATAATCTATAAAGGGTAGACAAGAAAAACAAGAAACAAGCTTTCAAATTTTCGCGTGGCTGGCGACTAAATCATGCCCAAATTAATAGACACGTGCTGGAATTGAAGATGCATGCACTTTCTTGCTTTCTGAATGAGGTATAAAAGTGCAGGCATGAAAAGAAGATTCTACATCTTCTCTTAAAACAAATTTGCTATTTTGTCAAGTTTTGATTCAAAGACTTTATTCGATAGAAATTAAATACGTTATTTAATACTCAGATAACTATACTTTTGAATAGAAAGTTTGCTACTCCAACTAAAATCACAATGCTTTTATTCTATAATCTACAAATTTTCTTAACATCTAACTATATGAAAATTTTAAATTTGACGGTGCAGATTTCTGGAACATATGTATATAAATTTATCGAAATTATAGTATTGCGGAGATCATGTATATAGTTCTAATTCAGGTCGTTGTGGTTTGGTTATTTGAATTCAAGCATTTTGTAACACACATACATTTTGTTAAAAAAATCAGTTAAACCAAAACAAATATTTAAACGCATACATAATTTTTTTAGCAAAAGCTGAATCATTATTATAGATATGATTGAAACAACCAGTAGATTTTCTGGAATTTCATAATTTTCCAATCAAACACTTAAAGAAAATATCCAATCAAACAAATTCATTTTCATTTTATTAGAGCATTGTAATGAGTAGGGAGACTGAATAGCTGCATGTCTTGATTTTCTTGGTCGTGAGGATTTTTGACCAAAATAACCTGGTTTACCTTTGACCCTAGCAGGCTAGCAGGCCCGGACAAAAAGCGAAACTATAGAGATTTTTTTTTTTAAAAAAAAAGAGAGAAGAGAAGAGAAGAGTGTTCATGCACCCGTCTCTATTGCTAGTTGCTAAATGTTATTATTATATTCTCAAGTTGCGATAATCCAATTATATTTCAATGGTCCACCACTATAGGCTCATCCCACTCAACTGATTTATTTATTTATTAAAAATTAACTTTTAAAGTTTGGTATATCCTCTTACAATTATCATCGCAAGAATTTCACAACACCTCCCCCCCCCCCCCTTAAAAGTTTAAGCTTTTCTAAATTTGTATGAGTACCACACATCCAGTTTTCAAAATGTCTGATTAATCTTGGAAGGATTGAATTCGAATGTACCTTATACAAAATTGTATGCTCTCCCAACTTCTATAAATGATTGGACAAAAGTTTGATAAAAAAAAAAAATGATTGGACAAAAAACTCTAAATCTTTTGCAAACCCTTTAACAAAAAAGAAAAACTCTTAAATCTTTTTTTTTATGTCTTCTCTAGTATTATACTATTATCTTCTCGTAAGAATCCGCAAAGCTACAAATCTAAGAATTATGAACAATTAAAAAAATGAAGGAGGAACAATTATACTTATTTAATTTTCAATGTATAAAGTTAGCATATAATAATAATTCAATGTATATGTAGATCAGTAGCATAAAAAGCCCCTAAAACACTGGTCATGGACCTTGCAAAAGATGATGATTACTCTCATATAACTGCAACCGTAAATATTCGTAGTAATTCTACAAAATGTATACACTAAAAACCTGAAGTTTCTTCAACATTTTTTTTTAAATTTCTTGGACCATTTAAAACCTTTAAAAAACTCTACTAGCGACCGAGATAGATGCATGCTCTGGAGTAACAAAATCCAATGTGGCAAATATCTGCCATGTCAACAAATTAAATGATGATCTCATGTGTTTTGTCGGGAAGACGCCGCCGTACGTCATTCCCTCAATCTTGGTCTTGTCCCTCGTGGAACAATGCACCTACTAATGTGTGTATCGTATTGGATTAGATCTTATTACGTCTTACCTTCTTTCTATTATATTATCTTTTTGGATGTCCCCATTTTGCGTTTTCGAAAACAAATAGTACTTGGAGGCAGCCTTGCTATCAATTTGACCTAATGATATCAATTTTTATATTAACATTCATATTTTTATATAACAACACCTCTTGATACGTACGTTCCCACAACTCATATATATATATATGCTATATACTTCCCAAACTTATAACCACTTAATAACGAGATCTAAAAAGAAAACCGTTAAGAAAAGAAGAAAAAAAAGATTGAAAATGGAGTTTCAAACAAGCTTATTTTCTGAAAACCAAAGTCAAGACTCTTCTTCAACAACATCATGGAGCTCACAGGAATCATTCTTGTGGGAAGATAGTTTCTTACACCAATCATTTAGCCCTTCCTACTACTTTGATGACTTCTCCACATTTGAATCATCAATCATCAAAGGAGAAGAAGAAGATGCCACCGTAGCTGCCAAGCAGGAGGAGGAGAGATCACACAGAGGAGTGAGGAAGAGGCCGTGGGGGAAATACGCAGCAGAGATAAGAGACTCAACGAGGAAAGGGATAAGAGTGTGGCTTGGTACGTTTGACACTGCGGAAGAAGCAGCTCTCGCTTATGATCAGGCTGCTTTCTCTTTGAAAGGCGACCTTGCCGTACTCAACTTCCCCCTAGATGTTGTTAAGGAGTCTCTCTGGAACATGGAGAATGTGGGTTTCAACGTTGGAGAGTCTCCGGTGATAGCTTTGAAGAGAAAACACTCCTTGAGAAACCGGCCTAGAGGAAAGAAGAAGTCTTCTCCTCCTTCTTCTTCTACTTCTTCTTCCTTGTCATCGTCCACCTCTTCTTCTTCGTCTTGTTCTTCTTTGTCATCAAGAAGTCGAAAACAGAGTGTTGTTACGAAGCAAGAAAGTAATACAGAGGTTGTGGTTTTTGAGGATTTGGGTGCTGAATACTTAGAAGAGCTTATGAGATTATGTTCATGATCATCACTACTTCCACAATTTCATGAAATTTGAGTGAGCTCTGTTTTTTTAATATTGTTTATTGTTGTTCAATGAAAAGTTTTGGAAGAGATATGATGGCGATGTTGGAAGTGTATCGACAGTATGTAAATCACTCTACCTTAGTGCATATAATTTCTTAATATTTTTAATGAGTTCTAAAACTGTATGTGTAATTATTAGCTACTATTTATATTAAATCAATATTTCTTACAATATTAAATGTTACAAGGTAAATATAGTATATGTGTAAATGTTTAATATAAATATACCATTTATCATCTCTTATTTATTAAAAAAAAACTTTGAATGAGTAATCTTAATTTTGTATTCCTTCCGTTTCATATTAGTTGTCGTTCTGGGTTTATGCACATAAATTAAAAAAATATTTAATTTTACATGTTTTCAAAATAAAAACATTATTACCAATACCTTTAACCATATTTCAACCAATAAAAAAATTGAATAAATAATATTGTCAATAAATTTTGCATTAAAAACCGAAAACGATACTTATTTTAAAACAAAAATTTTACCCTACAACGACAAATAATTTGAAACGGAGAAAATATCTTATTTGCCATCTCTAACATGGCGGATCCACAAAACTATATATATAGTTATTTGTAATTAGGTACAATATATATATATATATATATTTATTTATTTATTTATTTTTATAAACTATATATATATTTATTTTATCATAACTTTCAACATAAAACTGAATCATCTAGGCGACTAGGAAACATTGTACAACAATAAAAAACAGAACATAAGAGAGAGTTGGATATGTTATGGGCCTTATTGCTTGCATATCCAGGGACCATGTATGATGCTATTCCCCTAAATATAAAGCTAAGATAAGTAGGTTCCAGCCATCTTTATTTTATTTTATATTCTACAATCTATGGTCTTGTTAATTGTTTTTATTCTTCATCATGTTTCCCTTGGTTGGGCTAATGTCTCCGGGAACTTTATTTAGTCCGTTGGCTCTGTTTTCTGGGATCGTTGTATCTTCAGAGTTTGTATTTCTGAACTATTATTGAGTGTAGGTATGAGTAGATTATACTACTAATGTGATGTTATTAATCCTCCAAGGGAAAAACTAGCTTCAAGCCCACATAGATAAAATCAATAATATGAAATACTATTACTAATGTGATATTATTAATCATCCATTATGGAAGTCATTTACTAGCTAGAAGAAAACACATTAATCACTAGTGTAGCAGTGATAGCCATTGTTCGACGAAAGAGCTTCCATGTATTGTTTCTCCAACACTTCCATAACTCTATCTGCTATGGCACTTGCATAAACACTAGACCCTTCACAAATCTGTTCATATATGTCACACTTGGTTAGTATAATACTTTTAGGTCTATAATAAAAGGGTCATGAAATTTAATGACAATACCTTAGTGTTGAACAAGAAGCTGTGGTGCTCTCCGATCTGTGCGCCAGCTACATGATGAAGATCAAGCTGAAGCTGATCAATCACTTTGGAGACGAACACTAAACAGTTGATTTTCTTCTTTTGCACGATCTTGATAGTAACTTCATCGTCTATGATACGCACATCGACTTCAGTGAATTTTGATTTCCTCTTCAGCCAAGAGCATCTCAAGGCATTGTTCTTCTTATTGACCAAACACTGTTCCACTACTTCGCTTTGAGCATTGTAGTTCTCATCACCAACATCATCTTGCCCTTCTTCGATCCTGCTTCTCTTGTTCCTTTGCCTTGTGATTCTTTTCTTCTCCAATAGCATCTTGAACTCCTCTATGGTCCTTAACAGCTCTTTGATGTGATCTATCGCTTCTCCAACGATTGATGCTCTATCATTCTAGAGGTAAGCAAAACAAAAAAATCAAATGGTTTAGTTTATAAAGTTATTACTTGAAGAAGAAGTTAGGTATTTCTTTTAACCTTGGTAGGGTTTGGAATTAAGTTCTTTAAGTCACCAAACCGGTCTTTGAAGTGAACTCTTCTCTCACGTTCTGTAGGGAAGACCTTCCTCTTTCTTGATCCTCTCCCTTTACGGTTAAGACCACTCTCGGTGTTGTTGTTTTCTTCAGCATATAGCAAACTGTTCACTCCATTGAACTCGGTTTGATCCTCAACTCCTAGTAGAGTCCCACTAGGAGGCTGCAAAGGGAAATTCAGATGGTAGAGCGGATCAAAGGCAGCAGACGCGGCAGAGGAAGATGTCATGATCATGTCGTGAAGGTTAGGTGTTGCGAAAGGTGGAAGTGAGGATCTTGGCAGCTGCAAGAGGCTGAGTAGATCAGGAGTTGTGTGATTAGGACCTAAAGTCACAAAGTCTTGGTAACCGTTGTCCCAATTGTTAGACTGTGGCGCGTATGCTGCATCTTGAAAGTTTTGGTGCATTAAACTCTGGAGCTGGTGATCACAACTAGGAGGAGTACTGATGTGAAGCTGATGAACAGAAGCTGTGGCTGCGGCTGCGGCTAGGGAGCAGTCTTGTGGGCTGAGGTGGAACTCAGAGAGATCTTCTAGACTGCAGTTGCTGTTGCTTGTGCTACCGGCAACCAAGACCGGTGGTGGTGGCTCCGCTGGAGAGAAGTTTCTCTCCACCGTCATATCTGCCGGAGCATTTGGGTCAAAACACCCTATTTCTTCAAACATGTTTCCTCCTTCCATGAAACTGGTTTAAAGGGCTGAGATGGTTACAAAATCTACAAACGAATTGTCTATTAGCATGTTATATGAAATTGCTTTAAGCACCTTTAATTAATTTGACTTAGCTAGTTGTCTATTAGCATGTTATGTAATGAAAGTGTAAAGAGAAGATTATATAACGTTACCGTCGACTGATGAATGTCGGAGAAAATTTTCCGACTAAAGCATCGGAGTTCACGCGGAGAAGAGACTTATACTTAAACAACTCTCTCTGTTTCTGTCTCTCTTTCTTTTCTTTTTTTAGAAAAGCCTATACGTTTGTAATGTTTGTGTAACAATAAAAAGAGAGTAGGATGACAAACTAAACAATTTCTTGAATTAAATAAAATTAAATTCTTGTGTTATATATTTGTGGTCGATCGGGGGACAAAAAATGTTACGTTCAAAATAAACTCTTCTATGTTTGTTAAAACTTCAAACTAACTTATGTATTTTTTGCCCTAATATTCATAATCATTTTTAAAAAAATATAAAATGCGTGATTCCGGTTGTGAAAATTCAGTTTTCTCAGTTTGAAAAATCCATATTATATTTTTGGGGTCAATTTGTGAAAAATCAAATTTTAAACATAAAGCTAACTCTAGCTTTATATTATTTTAAAATAATTCTGTCTTATATATAAATTAAAATTTTGATTTTTGTTTTGGTTGCAATTTGTTTCTGCTAACTAACCAAATTTATGACCTAACCTAAGTCACATATCTTAGTTCTTTGGCATTACATCTTTTAGCTTTTTTTTTTAGACAAAACATTACATCTTTTACTTAAACTTCTTTTTTTTGTTAGCTTAAACTTTTCAGTTAAGAAGTTAACATAAATCTTTTCTTGATCCATTTTTGAGCGTTAATTGATATAGCACGATCTATAACATGTACACAAACTTATATACATAAGACAGTATACGCATACGGTAAACATATATGAAAGTACACTTTATATAGTTGATACTCTGCTGTGTACTAGTGATTTAGTTGAGTCATGTAATATATCTCTTTTGGGGGCAAGACAGGCTGGTTAGTTACAGTCTGAGTTCTATGACGTGTCACTCTTCGCGTGGGTCCCATGACGATTCTCTAAGTTTTGCCGTTTCAGAAAAGCTCTTCTAAGGGCAGTTTCGTCTATACATGATACTTCCTGGTATTTGTGGGGCAATGTTTGGAGTCATGCGATTATTAGAAGTATATTTAGTTTATGATTTGTTTTTTGGATGATTTGCTTTGTTAAACTAGTTTTTATGAATTATAGCCATAATTAATATGCTAGGATCATCTGTAACAAAAATTTAGTGTGTTACTTTTCCACAACATCAAAGTAATGTAATATATATATATATAAGGTGTCTATGAAAATACTATGATGATGCTTTGAAAATAAATTAAATCTTATAATAAGCGGAAAATAACAGAAATAATTTCCTTGTTTGTTGGGTCATGCAATTTCTGCTTCCAAGGCATAGGTAGCGGATTGTTTTTGAAGAATAAGAGCTGGGTCCCACATAATGAAGGAATAAATAAACAAAATCTATGCGGAAAGGGTGTTTTCGTAAACTACAATGACTACCAGGTACTTCTGCTAATCAATTTTGCCCGGTTTAGTTGATGCCTTGGTAATAATATTTATGGTTTAATTTCATGGGCCCTTCCATGGACCCACCAAAACTGGTGGCCACTCTTATACTGGGCCTTTTTGAGCTAAACAATCAATGAATCAAATATCCAAATTGATGCTTTTGATAAGGAGTCAGGCGTCTAATAAAACACGTTCCTTCATCCATAGCCAGACAAGACCGGGCCTAAACCCGAGTCCAACAGCTCAGTATCCAAACTGATGGCGTCTAACAAAACACGTTCCTTCATCCATAGCCAGATAAAGATCGGGCCTAAACCGAGCCCAATAGCTGAGAATCCTACTAACCGGGTGTGCTTCTCTGGGAACAAGGGAGCGTAAACTAGTGAGGAAGAAGAGTCATGAAGTGACGAGAGGGGTATTAATATGTGGAAAATGACGTTGCCTAGAAGCAGGATGCATCAGGTGAAGATGGAGAGATGTGTTAGCAATAATTTTGTTAGATTACTTTATCTCTCTTGTGATAATTATATCGTGTTTCACATGGTCCCTTCTTTGATATGACTGAACAGTGGCACTAGAGCGATATTTTTATACATAAAACGTTAAAAAAGAAAAAGGTAGATCTGACTATATATCTTTGTGTGATTCACAATACAATGATCAGTCTTTTAGTGAATAAAAATACTTTTTGTTTTTTTTGGATAACTATAAGAAATCGATAGGTATAAGAGCACCATTAAGAGAAGTTGTTTAATTTAAGGTTTTTTTTTTGTTATAAAAAAATAAAAATAAAATAAAATAAAGAAACTAATCGTGGGTCACCACATGTCAGTGGAGTCCGCAAACAGTTCAAACAACCAATTCTTATGAAACCTAAATAAATACCTCTTTTTTTTTTCTTTTTTTTCTCCCTAAGCACTCCCGTAAGCACCTTCATTAAAGATGTTCTGAGTGGACTACATTTAAATCAAAGCGTTACTAATTAGTTCATATACCATCAGAGTCAAAATTTTCCCCTAGAAAATTCAACTTCACTGCTAAACAAGTCACCAACAACAGATGAAAAGAATTGACTAGCTTTCCTCGGTGCGTTATCAAATTATCTAGACAAAGAAAAAAAAAACATAACTATTCTTTGAAAAGTAAGTAGAGGAAAAGAAGTTGTAAACATTGGACTTTGTGTACCAAAAAAAGAATATATATTTTCCACTTTGTCCTTTTCCTATGGCTGCATTGCATTATATAATATATCAACACACTTAGCCATCGCACACTTGCTTCAAACATCTGGCCTCCTTTGCTTTCATAAACACAGCACCTTCTTTTTTCTTTTGGTTATACAGTAAACACAAAACCTTCTTCATCCCATTTTTTAAAATCTTTGGTTCTTTTGAAGATACTTTTCTTCAAAGAAGATTGGAAAAGAGAAGATGGGGAGAAGACCATGTTGTGAGAAAATGGGATTAAAGAAAGGGCCATGGAGTGCTGAAGAAGATCGAATCTTGATTAGTCATATTCGTCTTCATGGTCATCCAAACTGGAGAGCTCTCCCTCAACTAGCCGGTAAATATTTTCATATATTTTATCTATTTGCTAACATATCTTCACAAAAGAGAAACATATTATTACTTCTGATTTCTTGTTCTATAGTTATATTTATCTGCATGTATATATATGTGTTTAAAGTTCTTTTGAATGGTGTTTTGTGAAATGATTAGGGCTACTAAGGTGCGGTAAAAGTTGCAGGCTTCGTTGGATTAATTATTTGAGACCAGACATCAAACGTGGCAATTTCACTCCTCAAGAAGAAGAAACTATCATCAACTTGCATCAAAGCTTAGGCAACAGGTTTTTTGATTTTTGGTCCTTATATTTTTTTTTAAAAAAAATCTTACTATATTACTTCATTGTTTTTCTAAATGATTACATTTTGCTTCTGTCAATATGCCAAATATTATAACTGTGTGGGGGCTTAAGGACTGAGAAGATTCGAACCCGTGATTGCCTTTGTCCACATACCTAAACATTTAAATAATTTAAATTTTCAATTTCCTAATTTTCTTATTAACAACTATCACTACGAGACGAAATAGGCACTGTGATCAGTGTAAGACATGTGCAAATCTTTTTAACCATGCATAGGCAATTTAATTCAGTAGCTTTTTATTTTGTTCTACTCGCTAGCTAGCTCTTTCTTCTCATATAATTTTATTATTCAATTATGTGACACTTTGCTTATTATTATTTGTTTTTTTTATATAATAGATGGTCTGCTATAGCTGCAAAATTACCAGGAAGAACAGACAACGAAATAAAAAATGTTTGGCACACTCATTTAAAGAAACGAATCCAACATAATCATCAAGATCAAAATACCAGCGAAACGATTTGTGATAATGATGATGAACAACTCGTCTCAGTTATGGATGAGAAGAGTCCAAGCTCTCCACAACAACAATCTAGCAGTAGTACCAACGTTTCAGCGGTTACAACATCGAGCAACAACAACAACGACGTGTCCAATAACAACAGCAAAGACTCTGCTACATCATTAGAAGATGTTCTTCCATTGATAGATGAGAGCTTTTGGTCAGAGGTTGTATCAATGGATTACAACATTTCAGGAGATGAGAATAAAGAGATAAAGATTGAGGATTGGGAGAGCTCATTAGATAGCAATAATATTAAGGGATATAACCATGACATGGAGAGTTGGTTTGATAATCTTCTCACTAGTGATCTTACAGTAGGAGAAAATTCCGACATTTTCTGAGTTTTTAATTGTTTTAATTAAGCTAGTTAAGACTTAAAATCTTCGTTTGTGACCCACATGAATAAAAATCTTTTACGTTTCCTATCTTTATCCGCATTCTTGTGCTATTTTAATGTAAAAAGTATTTGATCTTATGAGGTATATATTGTTTTGGGGTATATTAAACAGTTATAGACATATAAAAAATCGCCTAACTATAATATCCTTAATATATAGAATATACTATGAAGAGTTCATGTTAGGCTAAACATATCATTATTTTAATTTGTATTTTTCTTTTGCCGACTTGTGATAATTGCTTCTTCAATATTTGTCTGTTAATGGGTTGTCTTCTCTTAGGTTATAAGTGCCCTAGTTATAATTTACAATCTTTGGTGATATTTGCACTATACCTATTTATAATAATAAACATGTTTAATTAGTGTATATGACTAGATTAAAGACAGACTACATATATTGTTGTTCTAATATTCGGTATACTTTATAAAGCATATTCCTTTTTTTCTGTATAGAATGAACTATATCATCACATTTTAAATTGTTG
Source organism: Sinapis alba (assembly GCA_012274485.2). Classification (NCBI taxonomy): domain Eukaryota; kingdom Viridiplantae; phylum Streptophyta; class Magnoliopsida; order Brassicales; family Brassicaceae; genus Sinapis; species Sinapis alba. Next base: position 26,172 of record MU108428.1, read on the forward strand.
TAGTTTTACAAAAAGTAATGGCTAGCCAACAAAAAGATAGCTTTATCGAGGAGGTCCACGTACTTTTTTTTATCAGCCATTTATCAATGCTTTAGATTTCCTCAATAGATTTGGAGTTATTAAGCTGTGCTTATAACGTAACGTACACTCAGGTAAATGTATGCGTTAATATGTGATTCTCCTGCTCCCATATATATATGAGTGTGTCTACAAAAAAAGTTATACTATGATTTTGCATGAGTTTTTAACGTGATGATTTTGGAAAAGAAAATAAAACCAAAAAAGCACCATTATCAATGATCCAGCGATGACTCCACTATAGCAATTATATGATCACCATCAACTGAATTAAGCCAGTAAAGATTCTTTAGAAAACATAATGAATATTGTTGATTTAAAAAAAAAACATATGAAGAAATCATTGTGTTACTACTATCAGGATTTGAATCTATAATGTATATTATTGACCCCAAAAACATTGATTGAAATCCGTATGTGTCATGTTATTAACAAATAGAAAAAACCAGTGAGAAGTATAAAATGATATAAACGTGACTTACAAGTAGGGACAAGTAAGGATTAAATAAGGTAAGCAACCAACCAGAAAAAATGGTGATCATTTTGAATGATTGATTACACTGGCTATGACCGGACCCACCTTGAATGAGCCATCAGCCGACTCCAATTACATTTTTGATTTCAGTATCTGACCCCTTCACAGAGAAAGCTTGGCTTAGAATAAAAATAGTGCTTTCAAATGACTCTTTGATTTGAATTGAGCCATACATATTATCGTCTTAACATTATCTGAGAACAAGCTTAGTTGTGTTTTAATGAACTTTCAAAGAACAAAGATAAAAATCTTAAACAAAACAACAGATAATAGCTCACTTCACTTCAACATTGTCATTAACGAGAGCAAGTGTTCAGATTATTTGTTGAGTCTCTTTCACCGTCAAAATCAGCTGGAGTGTCTACCAAGAAACTCCACGAGTTCGGCTTTCTTCATCTTTGAAACCCCTTTTAGTCCCCTTGATTTTGCTATGTCTCTCAGTTCCATCAGCTTCAATGTACTCAAGTCTTTCACAGGTTCTTCCTCAGCTTCATTAACCTCTTCTTCATCAGCATCATCCAGAGACTCCTCATCATCATCATCTGATAACGCATCTAAAGTAACATTATCATCCTCCTCTTGGTAAAATGATGATGCGTCTAGCTGCAGCTCAGACTCTGGTTCGAGAATAGCTGTCACAGGTGCAGTGATAAGAGTTGGAGAGTCTATTATCGCAAGAGGAGGAAGAATATAGAGAGCAGTGAAGTGACGAATCAGCTCGAGAAGTGATACGTGGGTTGAAGTTTATCTAACGGCTGATAAGAAGAGAAGCAGATGGCCGTTAGAGATAAGCAGTTGGAGGGAAGTACGCAGAATGATACTATAAATAAGAGTCGTAATACATT